>VYZU01000077.1:64761-110243 GCA_013401355.1 Ceyx cyanopectus | reverse complement strand
GTCCTGAAAAAAAAAAAAGCAGAGGAGAGAAACAGTGGAAAGGACACATAGATGTGTATTTATATTTGCAGAACACATACAATGTAAGGAAACTTAGATAAAAATGCCCATCAGCTTCCAAGTAGGTAGCATGGTATCCAAAAAGTCACCCTCAATAGCATCTTCCTAAGCATTAGATGGAGTGACACAGCAGTTTGGGAACCTTCCAGAACATGTAGTCCCATCATATCCCTTGACCCTGGTGAATTATTCCACCTACCTCACTTGTGATCAGCCAAGCTCAGGGACTCAGTTCAGTTCCTCACCTTGGGTGGTTCAGCTGGATTGGGTCCTTGCTTTTGTTGGCCAAGTGACTGCTCATGCTGTCACAAGTGAGAGTGGAACATGCATATTAGAGGGAGAGAGCTGTGAAAGAAGGTGTTCAAGCTGCCTGGCCAATGAATTCACACCTTTTCCATGTGTATGAGCTGCTTTTCTGCTGAGAAATTAGGACGTAGTTTGTATGAGCTGCTGCAGAATCACTAGCACCTACATCATTACAAAGCATCTACTAGGTTGTATATAACAGATAGATTTAAAACCAAATCCTCTCCAGAGCACAAAGCTGACTATAAATTCACAGGAGAAGTGGAAGGGTGAACACTCTCCAAGAAAATCATAGAAAACTCTGTGTTAACATTTTAATTGTATTATTACTATTCAGACTTTTTCTGTGTAGAAGTACTCTAATTGTATTATTATTCTCTTTCTTATGTAACAAATAGTTCCAGAGTAATAATGATACTTGAAATAGACTGTTAAGATTTCCATTATGCCAACAATAACTTCTGGCTTTTCATATTTAGTGTGTGTTTCCTCTTTGCTCATAAAAAAACTGAGTGTAACACCACCTCCTTCTCAGTTGCACTTGCTTCCCAGCTTGTGAACAGCAGCTGTGCTGTGAACAGGGCAGTGACCCCGGTAACAGAGTGAAGCCACAGTCAAAATAACTCTGAAAGAAAACCCAGCAATCATCCAACCAAAACCACTTATTTTTCTCTGGTTGTCAGCTCCTCGTGTGGTCCACCACATGCTCCACAAAGTTTATGAAGAGGGGTACAAGAACAGAGCAAGCAGAGGTGGGCACTCTGCTGAGAGAGATGTTACCAGTGGAACCACAGCCAGAGGTGCTGCTCTAGCTTCAGAAATGAGCTGAGAAGACTTAACTTATTCCAGGTGCTCCAGCAAAATGAAGATGTATGCAATTTAATTTTGTTGTCTGTGAAATAACATCTTTGTAGCTCTTTTCTTTTTAAATGAGAGACTAACATATGTAAAACTATGCACATCTAAAACAACCACAGGTGACAAAGATCAAAGCCAGAGGCAGAAATGCTGGAGCCAGCTATAAACCTACATAATCATGTTTCAAGTCAACATGTATATATTAAGCAATTACACAGCTTACAGTAACTAATATAAAACCTCTATCTGGATTTGTTTTGCACCAAAGACAGCTGAGTTTGACCTGAAACACCAAAGGGGCCATGGATAGTTGTGGCCTTTCAGATGAGGAGAGATCACTGTGCCATGAGAGAAAAACATGTTGCAGAGCTGTGATAGGGATGTGATTTAGAGATATAAGGGTCGTTGGTGGTTTTTCTTATCTGGGATAGGGGAGAAGATGCTTAAATTGCTTTGATATTGAATAACCTCTTGTAAGGGAAGCATTTTCAATAGGAAGACATCACCAGAGTTGTGGATTTTAATAAACTTCAGATTTCTGTGGAAAAATAAAGACTAAAAAAATTAGAGTAAAAATAGAGTGAGCTCTCTGAGCAGCTTAAGTCTATTGTAAAATAGACTCAGTCTATTTACATATCTCACATTTACACATCCCAGTCACAATGAGATCATTTGTAAATCATTATTTTACAAACTGATGTNTTTTTTTTTTTTTTTAACTGACACACTATTTTTAGACAAGATAAATTATTCCCTCATCTAACTACAATATTTTGANAAGTGTTAACTTTTGATTCAGAATTACATCTCAGTACTTGGACTTCAAACCTGCACATTTGAAGGAGGAATTAATGACTGTGTCATGAAATGGGACATTTATTATCAGGTTTAAGATGTTTCATTACAGGTACAGCTTGTTCCAAGGAAAAATAAAATAGTAAAGTCACTGTAGCGCTGAGCACTGTAATGTCCTAATGTTTATGTTCTTTGGCTCCTTATCCTCGGAGAAATTCAAAGTAGTGCCAATAATAAGATTTGTGTCAGCAAAGAGCCACCNCATGAGAGAAAAACATGTTGCAGAGCTGTGATAGGGATGTGATTTAGAGATATAAGGGTCGTTGGTGGTTTTTCTTATCTGGGATAGGGGAGAAGATGCTTAAATTGCTTTGATATTGAATAACCTCTTGTAAGGGAAGCATTTTCAATAGGAAGACATCACCAGAGTTGTGGATTTTAATAAACTTCAGATTTCTGTGGAAAAATAAAGACTAAAAAAATTAGAGTAAAAATAGAGTGAGCTCTCTGAGCAGCTTAAGTCTATTGTAAAATAGACTCAGTCTATTTACATATCTCACATTTACACATCCCAGTCACAATGAGATCATTTGTAAATCATTATTTTACAAACTGATGTTTATTGGTTCTGAAATATGAATAAACTTCTCTCAACTAAATAATAAATAGATTTCTTTTTAAAGTTCACATAATTCCTTCCAGACTGTAATTTCCACCACTTTCTCTTGGGCTTTCAGGACTTCACATTGCCTCTGCATCTGTTGGTCAAGAACCTCCTTGAGCAGTAGAAAATATTTCTTCTGTGTCTCTGAAACTCTTCATTACACTATTGATTGCAAAGTACTCGAGTCCAGCTCAACTAGGTAATTAAAAAAAATCTCAGTACAAGCTTGTGAAAAGTCTCACTGAACACAGTTCTTCAGTGCTGATCAGTACTTAAGAGCCTGGCTGAACTTGGCCTTAAATAATTTTTCTTCTCTCAGAGCAGATCAAATACTTCTCTCTCAGTAAACTTTGTCCTCATCAGTCATTGATCTTGTGGCCCCCTTTGGAAGAAGCAAGTGTTAACTTTTGATTCAGAATTACATCTCAGTACTTGGACTTCAAACCTGCACATTTGAAGGAGGAATTAATGACTGTGTCATGAAATGGGACATTTATTATCAGGTTTAAGATGTTTCATTACAGGTACAGCTTGTTCCAAGGAAAAATAAAATAGTAAAGTCACTGTAGCGCTGAGCACTGTAATGTCCTAATGTTTATGTTCTTTGGCTCCTTATCCTCGGAGAAATTCAAAGTAGTGCCAATAATAAGATTTGTGTCAGCAAAGAGCCACCTAAACATAACAGGACCCACAGGAGGCAGAGGTATCTCATAAATCCCATCGACCCAGAGCACCTTACAAGCTCCTTACTTAGCTAACTCAGCTCCACCAGAGCTCTCCCCTGGTGTAACAGCCTCGTGCCAGCAGTCCCCTCAGTAGAGTTATGAAGTACCTGAATCAAAAATCACTAGCCCTGGGAGAGTCTGTGCTGTCCTAGCTCTTCTGCATGTTCAAGGCATTCAGAATGATCTGATGCTGCAAATACTGCACTTGGGTCTGAGCNACACTCTCCAAGAAAATCATAGAAAACTCTGTGTTAACATTTTAATTGTATTATTACTATTCAGACTTTTTCTGTGTAGAAGTACTCTAATTGTATTATTATTCTCTTTCTTATGTAACAAATAGTTCCAGAGTAATAATGATACTTGAAATAGACTGTTAAGATTTCCATTATGCCAACAATAACTTCTGGCTTTTCATATTTAGTGTGTGTTTCCTCTTTGCTCATAAAAAAACTGAGTGTAACACCACCTCCTTCTCAGTTGCACTTGCTTCCCAGCTTGTGAACAGCAGCTGTGCTGTGAACAGGGCAGTGACCCCGGTAACAGAGTGAAGCCACAGTCAAAATAACTCTGAAAGAAAACCCAGCAATCATCCAACCAAAACCACTTATTTTTCTCTGGTTGTCAGCTCCTCGTGTGGTCCACCACATGCTCCACAAAGTTTATGAAGAGGGGTACAAGAACAGAGCAAGCAGAGGTGGGCACTCTGCTGAGAGAGATGTTACCAGTGGAACCACAGCCAGAGGTGCTGCTCTAGCTTCAGAAATGAGCTGAGAAGACTTAACTTATTCCAGGTGCTCCAGCAAAATGAAGATGTATGCAATTTAATTTTGTTGTCTGTGAAATAACATCTTTGTAGCTCTTTTCTTTTTAAATGAGAGACTAACATATGTAAAACTATGCACATCTAAAACAACCACAGGTGACAAAGATCAAAGCCAGAGGCAGAAATGCTGGAGCCAGCTATAAACCTACATAATCATGTTTCAAGTCAACATGTATATATTAAGCAATTACACAGCTTACAGTAACTAATATAAAACCTCTATCTGGATTTGTTTTGCACCAAAGACAGCTGAGTTTGACCTGAAACACCAAAGGGGCCATGGATAGTTGTGGCCTTTCAGATGAGGAGAGATCACTGTGCCATGAGAGAAAAACATGTTGCAGAGCTGTGATAGGGATGTGATTTAGAGATATAAGGGTCGTTGGTGGTTTTTCTTATCTGGGATAGGGGAGAAGATGCTTAAATTGCTTTGATATTGAATAACCTCTTGTAAGGGAAGCATTTTCAATAGGAAGACATCACCAGAGTTGTGGATTTTAATAAACTTCAGATTTCTGTGGAAAAATAAAGACTAAAAAAATTAGAGTAAAAATAGAGTGAGCTCTCTGAGCAGCTTAAGTCTATTGTAAAATAGACTCAGTCTATTTACATATCTCACATTTACACATCCCAGTCACAATGAGATCATTTGTAAATCATTATTTTACAAACTGATGTTTATTGGTTCTGAAATATGAATAAACTTCTCTCAACTAAATAATAAATAGATTTCTTTTTAAAGTTCACATAATTCCTTCCAGACTGTAATTTCCACCACTTTCTCTTGGGCTTTCAGGACTTCACATTGCCTCTGCATCTGTTGGTCAACAACCTCCTTGAGCAGTAGAAAATATTTCTTCTGTGTCTCTGAAACTCTTCATTACACTATTGATTGCAAAGTACTCGAGTCCAGCTCAACTAGGTAATTAAAAAAAATCTCAGTACAAGCTTGTGAAAAGTCTCACTGAACACAGTTCTTCAGTGCTGATCAGTACTTAAGAGCCTGGCTGAACTTGGCCTTAAATAATTTTTCTTCTCTCAGAGCAGATCAAATACTTCTCTCTCAGTAAACTTTGTCCTCATCAGTCATTGATCTTGTGGCCCCCTTTGGAAGAAGCAAGTGTTAACTTTTGATTCAGAATTACATCTCAGTACTTGGACTTCAAACCTGCACATTTGAAGGAGGAATTAATGACTGTGTCATGAAATGGGACATTTATTATCAGGTTTAAGATGTTTCATTACAGGTACAGCTTGTTCCAAGGAAAAATAAAATAGTAAAGTCACTGTAGCGCTGAGCACTGTAATGTCCTAATGTTTATGTTCTTTGGCTCCTTATCCTCGGAGAAATTCAAAGTAGTGCCAATAATAAGATTTGTGTCAGCAAAGAGCCACCTAAACATAACAGGACCCACAGGAGGCAGAGGTATCTCATAAATCCCATCGACCCAGAGCACCTTACAAGCTCCTTACTTAGCTAACTCAGCTCCACCAGAGCTCTCCCCTGGTGTAACAGCCTCGTGCCAGCAGTCCCCTCAGTAGAGTTATGAAGTACCTGAATCAAAAATCACTAGCCCTGGGAGAGTCTGTGCTGTCCTAGCTCTTCTGCATGTTCAAGGCATTCAGAATGATCTGATGCTGCAAATACTGCACTTGGGTCTGAGCTGGTGCAGTCATCCCTACCTGCAGGCTCTGTCTCTTATGAGAACAGACAAGGTTCAAAATGGTAAATGGTCTGAGATGGGGAGTAAATTCTTCTCTACCTGTTGAAAATGTAACATGTCATTTCTTTTTGTTTGTGAGATCTACCAATTCTAACTTGACTTTCAGAGACAAGTAAAGGGAAGGTTTCTCCCAGGATCAAATCTAACTCATCAATAAATTCCATTCAGCAGAAACACATGAATAAGTCTTGATGTGAGACTCAAATCCAGCTCGTGCATCTCCTCTGCAGCACCCTTCCCTGCAGCTCCCCCATGCCTGCTTGGCTGCAACCCCACCTTCACTTTCAGGGTAATCCTTCTTTCAGGGTGTCAGACTGGAATAACTCTTAAATCCCCACACATGTAATGTATCAATTAATCTGTCCCAGACATCGTTTCTGTCTTTTCTATTCATTTGGTTTTATCCTTTCTTTTAAAAAAGATTTCCAGATCACATTTCCAGAGAACACATCTTCCTTCAGCAAACTGTAAACCTCAGTGTACACACCAAGCCAATGTGTTTGCTTTGTAACTGTCCTTTTACCATAGTGAAGATAATTGATACTAACATTGACTCACTCACCCTGCAGCACTACTGAAAGCCAGATCAGTAGCTTCATGTTCTGATCATTAACATCAATTACTGGTCAATCGACCACAGAAAATAAGGATCTTGACACACCCTTATAAAGAAGACGAATAAAAGCCTCTCTCATCATATTACTCATCAGTATAGTGCCTATTTATATTAGGACCCCTAGAATGTGATGCAATCACAGACAAAGCATGGATCATTGACTGCAATAATAACACTTCCTATATCATGATGCTCTTCACAAATATTCCACCCAAGGTAAATCCTCTAGACTGGGATACGTTCATTTACAACAGTAGGGAGGCATTGTGCTTTCACTTTTGAGCTGTTCACAAGCAATGGCATTGTGTATTTTGAGCAACTTCTCACTTGTGTGGATAAATTGTTGCTAATTTTTCACCTGATGTTTCTTTGCACAGTGTGGAACAAAACCCAAAGCCCATGGGAGTTTGTTTTTTTTCTATAACTTCCCATTACCAGTAGTGAACATTAACAACACTCGTCTGGGTTATTAAAAGAAAGTCAAGAGCTACATAACCATGGAAACACAATTTCCAACCCCCTCAAGCACATGACTTTTCCAAGCCATGACAGGTGAAGCCCTGGCAGCAAAAAGGCCTTATCTAGTGGATCTGCTCACAGTCTAGGCTTTAAAAGGAGGTTTCATCATGGAACATGGCTTTTTAAAGGAAAAATAACAAACACCTAAAAGGAAAAAGCATTTTTTTCCATTAACTTGGATAAGTTTTGCATGGTTTTACCACTACCATTAATCCGTGTGGTATGATAGCACCCCAGGACCTGACCACAGACATGTTTTCTTTTAGGCAGTGAGAGATGTTTCTTTTAGACAGAGACAGTTCTGGTCCTGAGGTGCTTACTTGGCTTACAAATAGCATAGACAAAGTACATGAACCTAAGAAAAGGTCCTCATTTGACCACATCTTTAAACACACAGCAGTAATCACACCACCAGAAAATCATGTTGCTTTACTGAAAACCAGGTTGCTTTACTGAGTCAAGGTTTAACTGATCCTAGGAATACACAGTAAATTTGCATTGGAGTCAAAGGTTGAATCTATGTTTCCCTTGTACCACTGTTGCCTCAGCAACAAAACCCTACTGTCTTCCTAAAAGAGATGTACATCTCCTGTTCTGCTGATCAGGTGCTCTTCACAAGAACAGATTTCACCACAAATATAAAAACTGCCACTATCACACTTTTTTCACTCCTCCATAAGGGAAAACTACAACCAAAGATCTTCACAAATGTCTCAGAAACATCTGTTACCTTCGCATGCCAGGTACTCAGGGTAGTGACAGAAAAGATGTTGAAGCACTGTTATTCCAACACTGCCTCTGTTGTTAAACTTGCCGTTTCAGCATTTTACTCCCTGGGAAGTTCAACTTCCACCAGGCATTATTATTCCTGACAGACCACCCTGTGAAAGGCTGTTTTCAGAATGCAGGCATCTTCCAGATCTAAAACTAGAGAGAAAATTTTGTTTAGGAACAGCTTCAAAGGTTTTTTTCTCCTGTTGAAGCTATTCCTGATGTACTCAATTCTACAAAATTAGCCTCAAATAACTCCCCAGTCAGCACATCCAGATCTCTGGAGGTACCATGTAGCCCTGCTGCTGGGTGCACTGACTGGAGCTGCCAGTGCATGGTCACTGCTTGTGAAGGCAGAACCTCCAGAGCCAAGCTCACCACAGCACAACTACTCAATGGCACTATCAGGAACCTCACTCCTTTTAATTCCCTTTACACACCTTCAGCATTGTTTCAAAGGACAGATTGCACGAATCTGTATTAAATAATCTTTAAAGACACATGTAAAGTTTCTCCTTGGGAAAAGAAATGAACTACACATGATCATAGAGAGTAATGCTGCTTACAGCACTTTCAAAAGGCTTTAGTAGCACATTGGTAAGAGATACATGCAAACCAGAGCAGAGTATTGACACTGTTGTTTTAAACAGAAACATCCCTGCACTCTGCATCCCAACCACTCCAGCATGATTTCTCCCAGCAGCATTCAGTGGAAGAGGTGATTTTGTGAGATAAAATTTCCCAAGTCCTATTTGCTTGCTTTGCTGTCATGAGAGAAATACAGAGATACAACTTGGTATATAACTATCTCATCATCAGAGTCCTGCAAGGGGATGTCCTCCTTAAAACCTGGTTAAGGCTTTGCTTACTCAGATGTACACATACATATGAGCTGACTGGTCACATCTCTCCCACTCGCCTACAGAAGTTCCTAACATAAGTATTATCTCACCAAAATGGTAAACACTTGACTCTGGGGGCAGCCCATGATGCCTAAAATATCTGCCTCAGGTTCCTGTGCTCTTACTAATGCTGCTGAAAACCTGCAGTGGGAAAGTCACTTGGCCTAAAGTGAAGTGCCCATGCAGAGTACAAGAAACTGGGAAGAAATACCAGTTGTTCATACACTTGTCATCTAAACTACTCAACCCTCTTCTAAGGATGAGAACCTAATGGACCAGAACTGCTGCTCTGTGTCTTTTGCATTTTAAACCAGTAATTAAAGCAGTCACCCAAGAAGTGAAAGTCCTGAATCTACTGCACTGAATATTATTTCAGGAACTTTTGTATCAGCTAGATTTTTCCTCCTCCAGTTAAAACCAAACCACTGCTGGTCAAAAAAGCAGAACCAAAATGTCCAGAAGACTGGGCAACTGGTACCTGTTCTTCCTGTTTGAACAGAATTGCTGAAAACAGGAATTATGTTTATATAGAAAAATCTGAATACAGCCCCATAGTATATTAAAATCTTGTATCATAAATGACAGCTGTGTGGCAGATCTACTGCAGTGTGAGTTCCTTAGCTCCCAGGTAACCATGAGATTCCCCACTGCTGCAGAGAGATTTGCTCCAGTGTCAGTGCTAGCAGAACATGCCATTCCCAAGTCAGCCAGCTGAAGAAATACCCTGGACACACCGTGCTGCCAGCTGGAGTGCAACAACACTTTCCTCTCATAAAATTAAAATGTCAGATTTAACCAAATATATTGTTAGGAATGAGCAGCTGTAATGACATCCACCTGCAAGGATACTGTGCCAGCCAGGTGGGGTTCCTGCTCACCACCAGTACTGGGCAGGTGAGTGTATGAGAGGAGAAGAGCAGGAGCACTGGAATCCCCCTTGTTATGCACTAGGCACTGAAAACAGTCTTTACATGTGCAAGGGCAATTTCCTTAAGTTCCACCACGTAAGTTAACTTAATACATTCAGTGCCAGTATGGTTTTTTAATCCCATCAGCTGACTCTTGCCATTTTAGCCATTGCTTATTTTTCTACCTTGTCTTAAAATGTCTGCTAGGTCCCCTCATACTGCATTTGTTGAACCATTTAGAGGCTGATGAAGGATATTTGTCGTCCCCGTTCTTCAAAGCAGCCACCTTTCTTTTTCTTTATGATGCTGCATAAGCCTTTTACTCCTTTGGACTATTAACAATAAGCCAAGTAAATACCTATTTTTTAATTAGGTTCACTCCATCAAACACAGAAAGCTTTCAGGGCTATTACAACAATACTGCATTTTTGCACAACAGAAATGAAACATGAAATATCCTGTAATGTAAATTCAAGGCTCATTGAAGCACTGGCACAGAACCCAAGTTCTTGGTGGACAAGTCTTAATAATTAAACTGTTCAGAAAAAAAATAAATCAAAAAGGCAGGAGGGGAGCATTATTACTAGTTGCAGTGCTGCCCATTTTAATGTTGGCACTTTGGGAGTTTTGCCAGAGGTAGGTGCCCATCTGGCTACAAAGCAGCCTCAGGCAGGATACAGGAGCTCATCTCACTCCTCATACTCCTTGCAACTGAACAACTGTATTTAGGTATCCAGGGAACATTGAGGGTAATCAAAAGGGCATATTCTAATTATAAGCACTTACAGGGGCAGTATTCTTGGACAATGGACTAGATTGCTATTGACTTTTTGAGGGATTTTACATGGTCTTAACCGAAATTTAAGCAAGATTTAAGTAGATTAAATGACATTACAAATAAGGTTTAAAGGAGAAAAACCCACAATGAATATTTCTTTATACTCAAAGCCTTGTTGTCTGGTTAGGAAGAATAGATAACAGAGAATTTTAGTATCTTTGCAGGAAAACCTGTCTCAGACATGGTCCTTTATCTCCACAGCCATGTGATGTGCATTTTCACTTGTGAACACTACCTACCTGTGTATTTTGGCATGACCCTTGAAATACTGTATTTTATTTGTTAGATGTTGCATCTACATCACTTCAGCATTAACCACACTGTTAGGGTCACAGTGCTGTCAGAGCTGGATGTGGCCACTGTCATGATATGTTTGGCACTGACATGGTCTGAATTCAGAAATGTCTTATCAACTCAACAGTAAATGATTTACATGCATGCAAGCTCCTATGGCCATCATACTAATTAATAAAGATAGGCATCTCGGGAGACTAATTGATTTCTATTTATAAAAGCAATGTTTATGTGTCTTAATATATATATTAGCTTATCTATATATAACAAAAATCTTTGTTTCTTCTTGAATCAGCCTGTTGCCACCTGTTCAATTGTTTGCATCTTCATCTTGAGTGCTGCTAACTCATGGAGCTGGTGCAAAAGCCATAAAAAAAGACTAATATTTTTCCACTGTGTAGGAGTTACTAATATGTAGTAATACATCAGGTGGGGTGGCCAGGACCATCACACAGGCAGTGATTCTAGCCAAAGAAAGGTTATTCCTTCTCTATTTTTATTTCCTATCATTTATGGGACTACAGAAGTTAAAAGAAAGACTCCCAGACAGCAGGACACGTATGAGTGCACAAATTAAAATCATTGCTGTCCTTTTCTGTTTCTATGTAGGACAAAGGATAGTCTTGTTACTCCCACTGGGAGTGCTGGGTTCTGTTGTTCATTAGAGAGAAGTCTGTCACTGCTGCACAGAGTAGCCCTCCAGAAGCCCCAAAGTAGACCTTACTGGGATTCTTGCTGGTCACAGTGATGTACCCAAACCTCCACCAACCTCACATGGGTGAGCATGTTTACAGCATGTTAAAACAGCCTGACTGAAAGACAATTCCAAGAAGCAGTACTTTAAATTAATTTCCATTGATGAGCAGGAACTGGAAAGTATATCATGCATTCCTTTTATGTCATTAGTCACAAAGGTGTTTACATCATTCCCATGGAGAGCCTTGGTGTTAAAGAGAAGGAGGAAAATGCAATACTCATTTGAAGGAGAAAATGAAAAGCTGGGTGTGAAGAATTATCTCTGTACCACTGTTGAGTGCTCCTCCACTTCTGAGGGTAGCTGGGCGGGTGATGGGCTACAGTTATCTGATATAAATTCAGCACTGCTGAAGGGTGCTGCATCAGCCAGATTTCTTCCTGCTTACAACTATGGTAATGGAGAGACCTGGCAGCTCAGATCCCACTTTCCCCGTGGCAAGGCCCATGCCATCATGCATCAGCAGAAGGAAAAGAGGATACTGGTGTCAGCAGACATGTTACTGTGGCATCTGCAGATGTAGATCAATGTCCTTAGCGTGCTTAGTACGTGATGAACACACAAAGACTAAAAGCAAAGCCAAAACACTTTCAGAATATGCTTATGCTTAACAGATTTCCAGGCAGGCAGACATAGCAAGTACTTGTCCTCCCTTGAAATATTTATTATGTATTTCTTTAATTACCATGTAATCATTTTAATGGGAATTAGAAATTTAGTTTTGTGCCTAACTCACTGAAATAACTGCTGCTATCCCTGGTTAAAACAATAGAAGAAAGAAAAGAATCAAACCCCAAACACATACTACCAGTTGGGTCCATTTTTAGCATGTTTTCTACTAAAATGCAACTAGTGCCTCTAAAATGTGTCACAAAAATTTTATGACCATCAGATAATTTTTGTCATCACTGCATCAGGTCTTTACTATTATATTCTTCATAGAATTTAGTAACAAATATTCAATTATCAGCCTCCAAAGGTTTTACAGTATATGCTGCCAAATAGCAATTAAGTTAATAGTGATTTTTGAATAAGTGAATATCCAGATCTATTGACCCAAGAGGTAAATATTAACTGAGGAGATGCCAAGGTCAATATTCTCCTAAAGCAACAATAAATCATGATGCTCTTCACAATAGAAAAGCTGCATTCAATACCACATTTACTGAAATCTGTTGTCCAGATCCCCAGTTTCTCTGCTGGGCAAATACAGGAGGTTACTATTCCAGATTCATATGCTCAGAGTGTGACCCTTCATCTAAACTTAGGTAAATCCACAGAGAGAATTAGGATTCTGTCTTGAAACCAAATTAAGCAGGTAACCCATCTCAGCCTCATTTGGAGATCATTTGAAATATTGGAAAAATCCTATTATGAATATTTATGAGAATATAAGAATATACATGAGAATAGTTGAAAAATGAATTAGATAGGAGAGAAACTTCTGATGCAAAGATCTCCCACCTCTCTTCAATTAAAAGAAACACAAGTAATGGCTTCAAGGAATTCACTAACCAATAAAAATTCAATTTCCATACCTGATCCATGATAGCATTTGCTCTGCAGATAGTCAGAAAATGTTGAAGTTAACCTAAGTGAGATGCTACCATTTGTATTTCCATCATCTGCATATGTAGTCTCGGGGGGGTTTCTTATTACCCAGCTGCAGCTCTTTTGGACCCAAAAGGATTTACTATGTGGTGAAACAACATTCACATCAGCAGTAAGAGATGCAGCTTAGGGCCTGAGTCACTCAGCAGATCAGAAAGCAGGGCAGGAACCAAATCAGCATGATTTCCAGTCTCAGATGGAATATTTACCCACCAAACTGTTTAAGGTAAAGGTGAAAAAATAATCTCTGAAATGATAAAGTGTCCAGTAAAGACCACTATACACTGAGTTTGACTCTCACCCAAGGTCAGAACTAGAAGACAAAGCTTCAGCACTAAAGCAGCTGCTTGCTTAGGTGCTGTTAGGAGATGAAAGTGATCAACACAATTCCTCTGTGAGAAGCAAAGTCATTATCATACCTTTATTTGATTGATTAGGCAGGGTAAAGAGATACTTCCAGAGATAAACCGATTGTACTGTGTTAAGCACCAGGCTGGAAGACAGTGGAAAAATGATCCTACACAGAACTTGTGCTTGAAGAGCAAACGACCTGTGGAAAATCCTGACACAACTAAGTGCACAGACCAAAAGCTCTGTGTTTTGTACAGATGTAAGGAGGAATCATCCAAGGACAGAAGGATAAATAGTTTAAATTAGAATGTCAGAGTGGGAAACCTCATTCCAGCAATTTGAAATGTACCTTCACAAAGTTGTGTGTATATATGCTATCTAGTGATTTTATGGCTTTTATGTATGACCAATAACATACAATGCAAATACTTCTAATTTTTCCAAAGATTCAGCTTGTCCTATATATGATAGGATTTAACTTTGCATTGACAAATTTGTGTGTGTGTGAGAGTTCATTAATCCAGTATTTCTCCATAACTTTCCTTTGGAATAAAGGTTATGGAATAAATTCAGATAGAGTTTTTGACCAGAGGGGAGTTTACAACCTCTATGTCAAAGCACATCATCCACTACCGGTTAAAGGAATTTTCAAATGCTCATTAGCACTGCTGCATTTTCTCCTGTGTACATATGATGTTAAGAATCTCTCATCATTTATTTTCACACTGTTTGACACTAAACACAGGGGGGAAAAAAGGTGAATTTTTTTTTCCTTATTTACTCATTCTAGCTTCTGATATTTAAATGCAAATCACTTATGGTTAGTAGGATTGTTATTCTTATCTCCCTCAACCTTGTCTTTCTTGTCTCTCATTTGTTCTGCTTTAATATATGTGAACTGTCTTTTTTAATTCCTACAGGGAAGTTCCCACAGGTCTGTTCTAAGAGGCATGGTGGTAAATGTTCTCTTCTTTTAGCTAGGAGAGCCACTCATTTGCATCTCATTCTCATGCTGATGGAAACTGTGCAAAATAATCAGAAGATTTGTTTATATATCACTGTTTCTCTAAAGTTCAAACCATTATAACAAGAAAGCCCTATCCAGTATTCATAGAGAAAAATGTCAAACAGAAAATATGGACATATGAGGCATACAGGTGACTGAATCTCAAACAACATTGTACTAGGAAAAGAGGACAACAGCAATTTTGTAGTTTTTCAGATAAATTAGAAGATGAACAGCAGGCAAAGGTCTCTTATTCACAGCTCTGTGTGTGTGTGTGTGAGCTAAAATCCCAAACTGTAAGACTGTGGCTGAGCAGAGAGATAATGCAGGGAAAATTGTTTGGTACACTTTTTGACTTCAGAGCATATTGCCAGAACTGAATTCCAATTTGCAGCTAAGAAGATTTTATTGGAAACTGACATTTCTGAACATTTGCAAGATAGCAAATAAACTAGGAATAGCATGCACAAGGGAATGAGCCTGATGATAGATTCTTATTGAGTATATCCAGATTCCTTTATAAAAAGTTTAAGAAAATTGTAGAGAAAACTAAAAGGATTATTCTTAGACAATAAAAAATTAGGGAATAAATTCTGGCCTTTAATTATTTGTTGATGTTTTTATTATTTCAATTTAATTTAGTGTTTGGGGAACATTCTAAATCAGCAAACTCAGAAAAATGAAAACAAGCCAAAAAGGAGCTTTCCATGCAAAATCGCAAAAATTGCTTTCTGACACGACCTAAGGAAACTACTCCAAAAGATCTTCCTGCTTATGTTTTGGGCAGTGTGGTGGTGGGTCTCCACGAGGTAGCTCTGCTGGAGCAGGATGCCTGGTCCAGGTGACCTCCAGGGAGCCCTTCCAAGCTCAGCCACTCTGTGCAGGTGGCTGAATGTGTGGGTAACTTCCTGAGGAGGGTGCCTGTCCAATTGAAACTCCTCTGAGTCTGGGAGGCTTTGTTCTTATGGATCACAAAACTGGTTAAGTGCTTCTCTTTTTTTTCCAATTATTTTGAGGCTGTTACCTTTATTTTGATAGTTATCACTGTTTAAACTGCAATACCTTTCTAAGCAGGTATTTCCTTCATTGTAATGCTGCAGGTTCCCTCTGGAAAGCTTCACTCTCCACTGCTACTACAGCCTTATTGCATGTAAAGCCACTGAAATCCTTGCAGCTAACAAGAGGTGACCTTTGGGCTCTGAAAAAACCTTTTTGTATCATCAGCTTGCATAAGGTTAGTCTTTGTCAGGCCAACATTTCTGCCTGTGGCCAGGATAAATCCTCAAATGCTATTTAAAATCCTTCCATCAGCTTCTTTCTCCTATAGGTTCAGCAACAAACACTTCAGCCTGGTTCTAACAAATGCAGTGTTTTATTTAAATGCAAAAAAGGACATTTGAGAGTGTATTACTGCTCCTTCCTTGTATCAGTGTTAATAACACAGCACTAGCATTAACTAGAGAGCTAATGCAAATGTCACCTTCCCCCCAGAAGAACAGCCCATCCCCACTGAGCATTTCCAGTGACACAGAGATGTCCCTTCTGCACACAGTTTGGCTCAGTTCAGCTTGGAAAAAACAGACTCTGATTCTTACACCTTAATTCTGCCTCTTGTGTCAGTAGTAAGACTACAGTAGAGAGGTCCTTTATAGTCTGGAAATGGATATTTTCATTTTATTTATTATAATAGATGGGCAGTGATTGTGTTCAGATGAGATTTAAGTTTCAGATGAGGCTTTAAAGTTTAGCTCTTATTTATATGGGTTTGGTTTGATGATGGACAAATTCTGCAGGCTTATCTTGTAAGGTCTCTGCCATCCCAAATCAGTCACATTTTGTGATGTTCTTCCCATGTCTAAAGTAGAACCAGAAGAATCTGGATTTTAATTTGCACTTGTCCTAAATGTGACTCCCTAGGAATAGATGGAAATTTGAATACACACATTTTGTGCTTCTGGTAATTAAAATATAACTTTTTTTGGTTTTCAATCATCTTTAAATCCTAAATATTTGCTGTCCATTTCCAGTTTCTTTTTTAATGTATTTTTTGGAGTCCATTATAAATGAAGCACTTCACATTTACTTGTTTTCTTCGGTGATCTAAAATATGGATTAGATTTCCATTCATATGTTAATATTGTGCCAGTTTCTTTGAAGATCAGCCCTAATCTTTCATCCATTTCTTCTCTTATGTGAGCTTTCCATAAGAAAATAAATGCCTGGCTAGTCAAGTACATATTAAAATACAGTGCTAATAAAAGTGAACTACTGAACTGAAATATGCAACTTTCAGATATCCTCTTTATTTTTTTTTTCCTCTACAGCACCCTTTCCTGGTCACACCATCAGTTTAGCTGGTAGTCTCAAGACTATTTCACTGAGTGTCTGTTACAAAAGAGCCCTATGCAAGAACACAAATGTGAGACAATTTGGTCAAAAAGCAAGGAAGATCAGTGGCTCCCTTCTGAAAACTGGCTTATGAGCATAACTCATTCAGATAGAAAAAAATACAGTTTATCAGTCTAAAGACAAATGTTTTACAGCATTTTAATACATGACAAGCATAAAGGAATTAACCTATCATGACCTTTTAATGAAAATATTGCTTTTTGAGACCTCCAAAGAGGAGGATGACTTCAATGAATAATGTGTAACCTCTATCCTTTCTATGAAGAAGATGAAGTGTAGTGATAGTCTCTATTATTGAGATCAAACCTCTTTATTGGGATCAATAATTACCAGAGCTCTTACCATTATGTCAGAGGGATGCTGTATTCTTAGCAGCACAGCACACATACAGGATTTAATGAATACAAGAAAGTGATCAAATTTCTACTTGTTATGCTTTCACTTTTAACTAGAAGCCCAGACACCTGGAGACATTTTTGCTATATCTTAACTAATTCCCATCAAGAATATTCATAAACCAGCTCATTCAAAATGGAGGCTTCCTTGGTTCAATGCCTCTCTCACTTTACTTTGGGTTAAATACTACACAAAATCTTAACTATTATTTAATGATATTCAGAAAATGTTAGACTGTAACCTTGAAATGAAATGGTCAGGTGAAAGCTAGAAATGTATATTATTAAAACTATAATTTTTAAAGTCCCAAATAACAGTAAAAGAATCCATTGTGACAAATCTGGGCTTACTGGCCTTTGATATTTTTCCATTTTTCTACTAGTCTTTTTCCAAAAGGAAATACAAATCAGAAAGAAATGAGGAACTCTAGCATGTTGAAGTAGTAATCTTTTTAAGTTTTGTCAGTCAGAGCTCATTTTTTATTAACTTCCCATAATGCCGTTCATCTAAATCAATCAACTCACAGAATGTGGTTTGTGTTTTAAAAGGGCTTTTTCCCCTATGAGATGCAGCTAAGAAATTGGCAATTGAAAACAGATACAGAATGTCTTAGTGGGATGAAGTTGGCTGCCTCAACAAACAACTCAGATTGACACAACAATTAGGCAAGACTCTCAAAGCAGTTGCTGTATCAGATACTTCCCTTATCAGCCAAAGTGAAACATTTGATTTACATAATTAAATGTAATTCTTCTGGCCACCTGCATAATAAGACAAACAACTGACAATAAGTTTTAAAAAGCTTTAAAATCTTTTACCCTGAAGTGGGGGCTCTTCAGACTAACACAGGGCAAAATCCCCTGAGCTGAGGTAAAATACTGAAGGACATTCCAGGTAAGCAGAAGTTGGCAGATGTTTCTTTTTGGCTTTATATTCATTTCTTCTACTGTACTTTGTGTAAAACATCAGAGGGCTCATCCATGGTCTATGCAAGTTTTTGCCATTAGTTTTCTATGTATTTTTTCACAGCTATGGAAAAATACATATTTTTTTTGCCTGCTACAATGCACATCTCTTCTGGGGGATTTAGCTGCAGAACCTAATTGCTATATTATGTTCTCCATCACTCCAATGATACTCCAGGGAAGTAAGAATGAGAAATTTATAACTGCAAAAGGAATCTTTTCACCCCTTTGGGCAGCTATGTCTTGAAATAATTTTAGATGGAACTTCAAGCATTATTACTTTAGCAGACAGTCATCTTTATTCTACCCACATCAGGTACTCACCCATCACTTGTCAGTCCACCCAAGAACAGTAGCTCTTTTTCACTCTAAAACAATACAAAATGAAACAGTTATAAGTGGCATCATTAGGTCTTCATTACATCTCAGAGTTAATGATTCAAAATGATACTGAGCTAACTGGAAACACTTTCTTTCTGTCAGACCCATGAAAGCTGGGGTTAGTCTTAATACCAAATACATCAGAATTTGGGGAACTCAGGAAGTCCATCGACTCCAATTGTGTTAATAACTCAGGAACTTGGTGGTGTATTTCTGAAGCCAGCTCAAACTGAGTTTCACTTTCTGCCAACATCCATCATGTCACAGTTCTCCCTGAACTGGCTTTATTTCATGTAAATGATAGGGTCACTTTGGTTCTCAAAGCGTTACAGCTAGAGTGGTTAAAGCAAAACAAAGACAGGAGACACTGATATGTATTTCTGCTAGTTTTTATAATTTTGCTACTTCATCCTTCCAGATTCTTTGTCTAAATTGCCCATTTGACACTTCAACTCAGCTTCATTTCACCTATTTTTAGCCACCAAATATAAGTGAGAGTAGAATCATAGAATAGTGAGGGTTGAAGGGATCTTAAAGATCATCTAGTTCCACCCCTTGTGCCAGGAGTAGGGGCATCTCCACTAGCCCCATCCAACCTGGCCTGGGCAGTTCCAGCTCTTCACCAGCCCCATAGCAAAGAATTTCCTCCTAATTTCTGTTCTAAATCTCCCCTCTTTCAGTTTAACACCATTACCTCTCATCCTTGTATCACTACAAATGAGTCTCACCTGACAAATGGGACCCTGACAAGAGTCTCGCCCCATCTTTCCTGTAAGCCCCATGCAGGTACTAGCAGACTGCTAGAAGGTCTGTCTGGAGCCTTCTCCAGGCTGAACAAACCCAACTCTCAGCCTGTTTTCAGAGCAGAATTGTTCCATCCCTCTGATCATCTGTGACCCCCCTCTGGACTCACTCCAACAGGTTCCTGTGCTTATGCTGAGGGCCCCAGAGCTGAACACAATCATCCAGGTGAGGTTTCACATTCCTCACTTCACAAAGAATAGGGAAGGGATCATCTCCCTTGACCTGCTGCCTACACTGCTTTTGATGAAGCCTAGGATATGGTTGGCAAATGACTCCTCAGTTCCTGATAAATGGAGAAAGACAAGAAACTGCCACGAGTCATTCATGGTCTGGGTGGGCTGAGTCCTCCCCTTCTCCTCTGTCTGAACAAAGACTAGCAGGAGGCTGCTGAGCAAGATGCGTTATGTTAGATGCAACTGCTCCAGACAGGCAGTCTCACCTCTTTAGCCGACTTCATTTTGCATGGGAACAATAAAATAGGTCCCTGGTGCCTGAGAGGGCTCTGGTATTATTGTAACTCCATCTGTGCTTGCTCCTTTTGGCACATTTTTCTGCATGTCATTCTTCCATTACCTCCAGCTTGTGGATTGTAAGACAATGGAGCCTGATGTGTAGTATTATCAGAGCAGTGACCAGTCCCAGGAAAGCAGATGGGATTCTTTATTTTGTTTCCCTTTACAAGCCTTTTAGTTCAATTTTCATATCAGTATTGTCACAATGTTTTAAGATCTGTTTTCTAATGGCTTCTTAATGTAGCAAGAATTATACTCTAATTGACAAGCCTCTTTCCCTTTCAACCTACAAAGCAACCACACTGGCCATATTACAGTTTCTAACTTCAACTCTCAGGGAGATCAGGAACAGCTTGAAGAAGCCATGCACTATGTACTCTGAAAAAATATTCTTCTCTCCTCCTGTCCTGATGCACTAGAATTGACATAGAGTGAGTGTGTGTTGGTGGCAGCCAACCAAGCCACACCTACAGAATTGTGCTAGTACCTAACCAAGTCTGACAAACAAGGATGAGAGTAGAGGGGAAAACATCTGCACCACTGAGCAGAGCTGGTGCAGTTTTGAAGCCTGAAGACAAATGAAAACTTGCTCCATATCCCTCAGAACCACCTGCTCCTCCAGCCCCAGCTGAGGTGAAGAAAGTAGGGCATCAATTCATAGCAGGAAGGGATGTCACTGTAATCAGATCACATGGAGAGCAGACTCCTCAAACTGACACCCAGCCTGTGCCTTCAGACCCTGGAAGTCCATCACAAGAGTTGGAGCACTGACCCAGGTGAAATCCAATTCCTCTTTACACCACACATTTTACATTTTCTAGACAGTTTCTCTTTCTCCCTTCTTAATCCTATAGTGTCTGAGTTAAATTTAGCTGTCCTTTATCATTAGGAAGGATTCTTTATGATTATTTTTCACTTGACATCACTGTAATTCTGATCAGAAATCTCACCTACATACATTCTGTGAAGCCTCACAATGCCTCCAGACACCAACCCTGTTTCCATACACTGCAGCTTTCCTCTCCTACTTAATAAATTGCTATCAGCCAACAGGTTTTTGTATTCCATCTGGCATGAATATAACCCATGCACTGCTTAACCTGAGTCTTTTGGTAACAGCTATTCTTCAGAAATCTTTGGAATATTATTCAAAATTTGCTTTCTACTAAAAAGGAGTGGTAACACCCTCCTGGGAATACCTCCTCAGGTAATACATACCTCTGGGGGTGAGACTGAGAGTCAAAATAAGAGGCTTTCAGTACTCTCAGAATGCTCCTAGGATGTCAGAAACACTGAGCTTACGTGTCCTACTGTGAGCAGGAAATGAAAGGCAAATAATAAGATGAAAAGGCTCTGCATTAAAATGCTTGGGGTGTAACCTTTCTGACAACAAGGCAGATTATTGCTTTACACTACACTTCTGTAATTATTATTATTGTTAACATCAGCAAGTTAATTATTTTTCCACTGCACATATTAGGTTGGGATCAGAATATGATTGAGAAATTGCAATATATCTTCGGAGGTTTCTCACAGTGGGAACTGTTCACCAGGTTTTGAATCCGTCCCATTCTGGTGGTGTAAGGTAGTCTTGTGGTCTGATGATGTTGATCATTTCCATGGGATATATTCAGGTAGTGCCCTCTGACAGTTATGTTTTTGCAGTACCCTAAGGGAAAAGCTGCACAAAGGGATGGATTTACAGAGGAAGATGAGCAACTTAACTTGCTGAGAAGTACCTACAAAATGTGCAGAAGCATCTGAGCACAGCAGACTTTATGTAGACTGCAGTCTTTGCCAGCCCAATCCAGCTGCCTTCCCAACAAGTCTTTGCCACTAGTTTTGTCCACACTGCTTGCAAGGGCAAAGTGTTAATTTACACCTTTTACTTTCTAGAGGGTACCTTCTCACTGAGCCTGCAGGTTTTGCCCAGAGGAAAGCTGGACAATGGGAAAAATCTGGCTTGAATATCTGCTTAGCTTTGTCCTGTCTGGACAGCACAGCTATCAGCTGGTGCACCTGACACCCAGCGGTTGCACTGTGGCCAAATGACACAAACAAACTTTGCAGCTCAATGTGGGATTACAATTCAAAAGCTTGGGACTCTGGAAGTGTACCAGGAAACCATTGTTCACTATGCAAAGATCTCACATAAATACAGACAATGCTTCCATGGCTTGTGTTAAAAACATTGAGGAATAGTGACTTCAGAAGTAGTTTTGAAAATTAGACATAGAGATTCTGTTGTTAACTGCTGTCTCATATAAATGAACATACACATGAACCTTCATCTAAGAATTTTATGCTTCAGTCCAAATTGGTCCTGTTCAATTTGCCAAATAGCACACACTCAATCCTTGCCTCTGCAGAAACAATTTTCTCCCCTGTGCCTCACCTTCCCTTTTCTATCAGTGGAAACATCTATTCTAATAATCTTTAAATTCACACAAGAGAAACGTTTTCAGGCTTAATACATGAAGATAAATAAATTGTATAAAGATGTCTGGAAAAAACCCCACTGCATAAGTCCTGAAAGATTTATCATAAAGAACAATTACAGCAAACACAGAGTATTGCCTAAAACGTTTGTAAGTGTATAAATCTTCAGAGCAAATCCTTTGAGCAAAGCTTTTGTGAGAAAGTGCTGTGCAGGAAAAATAATAAGATTAAATATTGTTTATGTATACACCACACTATAATCATGTAGCTGCATTGGCTAAAAGCACTAATAACATCACATTAATTACGGAAAGAGCTAAATTATCTCCCACTACAAGTACAAAAGGTCTCTTAGCTCAAGCTGAGCTAAGATGATTCTTCCTCAGCATAACATCTCTTCTTCTATGATAAAATTTTTACATGTAATATATATTGCACTCATGTGTGTTAAATGAAAACTGAGAAGACATGATAACTATCTTTAAACAGCTCAGGTGCATAAATATCAAGGAGAGAGACATGTCACAAAGTAATAACGAGAAGATTCACACAGAATAGTTCAGGCTGAATATAAGAAAAAAAGTCTTAATAATGATAAGGTCTATTGGACTGTGGAATAGTCTTTAAAGGGAAATAATAGAAACCCCATCTCCAGGGATAGTCACAAGCAAGCTGGAAAAAACCTCAAAAGTGAAATAAAATGTTTCAGGAAACAATCCTGATGTGACTCGAGATGAAGCATTATCAGAATTGGTTTTGTTCATCTTTAATATCTGTGATTCGTGGTGGACAGTGACAAACAGAAAGCACACCACACAATGTTACAGACTTGCAGGGACAGAACCAGTTTTGACAGATTGACATTTGTAAGACAGTTGTGCAGAGTTATTGGTCATTCTGTGAATTATTATTCAGATATATATTGATAATAACAAATTACTCATATTTAAGTTATCAAGTCTCTATTCCTTCCATTTCTTCTGGGCTTCATTTAACCAAAAAATACAGTAAACAAAACAATAGAGTACCTGATATTTATCTCTATAGATCTTGTCAGGGCATGATCACTATGGAAATTATGTTGTCAATGAAGCCCAGTTTCCTAGCACTTTTATCTTTATTGCCATGGATACTTTCATCCTTATAAGCACTAATTTACTGAATTGATAGAAGAATGTGTTTTGTGATATTATGAATTGTGGAAAAAAATACTGAAATGGAAGTCTTCCTTTAAGGTGAGGCCTTAGGAATACAGCAGCATTTTCCATTGCTAGAAGAGGACATTCAACTCCAGAACAATGCAAAAAAAAAAAAAAGCTATGCAGACTGAGGTCAGCAGCCATAAATTTAATCTCTAAAAATATTAAGGTCACAGATGCTAGAAGGATTTTAATTCAGACTTTTCTAGTTCCTTTCCCAAATCTGTATTCTATGTGTAACACCAACCCTTCAGAGAGGGGACTGAAGATTCACCCACCTTTCAAGGCTGCAGCCACCTCAACAGACAGGGATTTAAAAGAATAAGTGACTGACCTTGAGAAACTTGAAAGCTTTTGTTCTAGAAAGAAATTAAGCACAACAGAGCACAGTGCACAGGTATCTTCAGCATGCCACACAGGATCCCATCCTGGTGACCCTGCTCTGGAAGGGGGCTGGACTAGATGATCATTCTAGGTGCCTTCCAACCCCTGACATTCTGTGTTCTCTCAGCCCCATGTTAATCAGGTGGGTCTTTCATGTTCTTCCCTGCCACTGAAGGGACTGAAGAGAACACCACTTGGGCTCCTGAGCACTCAAGCTATCTTCCCAGGACCTTGAAGTCTTTTTTAATCATTTTCAGGTTTATTCTTCATTGTTACCAATCTGGAAGAGCAGTAGAGGGTTATAGTCTGATGGCCATATGAGACCAGAGATTTCCCTGGTGAGAGCTCTGATCCTGACCCCAGGAGGCAGCAGAGCTCCCTATGGTGTGGATCTGGCTGCACATGAAGGGAGTCACCAACTACAATTACTCCTTTTTTTCTTGTTACAGCTCATCCTAATGTATGGGGGAGACTGAACTACCTTGTGTGAGTGCCCTGAGGGACCTTTACCTCCATCACCATTCACTTGTCCCTCAACTTCCAGAGCCCCAAACCTGTTGTGGAAGGGCAACTGGGAAGTGGAGGAAGGAAGGGAGGCTGGGAGAGGATTCACCTGCCTTGCCGAGCAAGGACCTGGTTCCATTCCTTCTTGTTTCTGAGGTTCCCTCCTTTTACCCGGTGGCAAGGAAGGAGGGGACCCTCTCCCTCTAATGGAGCTCCACCTGCTTCCATGTCCTCAAGGACAGACTCTGCCAGTCTATCTCCCTTTCTCATCATTTCACATACTGTTCTCTGCCTTTCAACCCTTCCCTTTAGCTCAGTCACCACGCTGAGCAGATCACTCAGCAGGTCACAGCGCACTCAGGTGTCACCCCCATCCCTGTCCCGGCAGCGCTCTCTGCAGCTGGAGGCCTGGGCACCTGCGGCTTCCACAGCGCCTCTGGCTGGGCCACACTCTTTCGGCAGGAGCTTTTGCCCGGCTCGCAGGCCAATGCTGCCCGTGCTTTATTGTGTTTTGGTTGGCACACATATCTCTATGCACTCTCTCGGGCGTCCCTCCGCTCTCGCTGCTCGTGCTCGGGGCGCCGTTTCCGCTTTCCCGCCTTTCAACTCTGCGAACGCCGCGGCCGCGTCAACCGCTCGCCCTCTCCCTCCTCCCTCGGGCTTCCCTGGCTCCGGGAACTCCCCCGTCCATCTCAAACTCCTCAACAAAGGAAGAAAGACCGTCGCGCTTCGGCACGGGGTGTGCCGGCGCCGCTGGCTCCCCGTTCGCGTCTCCTAAGCGGTTTTGCTCTAAAGCCCGAGGTAAGGCGGCCGCGGCTGCTGCCCGCAGCTGAGCTCTTCCCTGGGCCACAGTGTCCTGTTAGCTGCTTTCATCTGCTCTCTGCTGCCATAGAGAGTTAGTTCTACATTCTGCTTGTCTTTGAAATGGTAAAGATAAACAGAATAAAGGCTTCTTTAATACAAAATCTCACCTCTATACTTAATACAGTACACTGCCTTTAATATGGAAACATATTTTCACCTCTGCTACCTGGTTCTCAGGTGTATGATGTTATGTGCACGTCATGTACACTTCCCATCCACAAGTGTGCAAGAACCAATAGTTCTGCTCCACTTCTCATGCCTCATTTTCCCCTAGCAAGAAGAAGACACCACGAGCAGTAGGTGGCTAGTTCATGGAGGTAAGTATCTCACATGCCTACTTCCCTCTGAACAAGTACATAGTATTCCAAGTTCCCACTCGCTTTCCCCAGCCACTTTTCAGGGTAGGTGGTAGCACATGGGTTGTCTGAGACACTGATTGACAGCCATGCATGCTGATCAACCAACTTGGGGGTATATTTGCCTTTCCCATAACTGAGGGCAGTAATTTACTCCTTCTCTACTTGGCTGCAAGCAGAAAAGGAGAGTAACAAGCCATGCAAATCCACTAAAAGCTAAAGCTTCAAAGAATCCAATTAATATTATAAATTGCATACTTTGCACTTTATGTCAGCAGGTAGCTAAAAGCCTGAGCTAGAGCCACCTTCAGAGAAAAGTAAATGTATCTAGGAAAAAGGGATAATCCTGAAAAGGCTTCTTTTCCTTTTGAGCTTGAAGAGAAGTTACTCAAGTCATTAGAAATACTGTCTTTAAGGGATAGGAATCCCAAATAGATGTGTATTTATGTTATGTTTAGCCATCTAAAGTCAAATATCCAGCCTGTCTAAGGTTGTCATCTAGATACACTTTGTAGGTGGAGAGATTAACATTCATGTCATCCTCCATTATTCATCTGAATTAACCCTTCAGTGAAGGCACCCACTGCTAGTTCAGAAAAAAAAGTTTCTGAAGTTGAGTAGGTGACTCTTAGCAGGTTTAGTGGGTTGCTGTGCACAAAAGATCTGCAGACAACTAGAATGAGACACATAAACATCAGGTGCAGTACAAACACTTTTGTTTTTGAGCAGTCACCATGGGCTGTTAGGAGTGAAAAGGAACCAAGGTGCAGAGCCAGTGAGGGGTTTGGCCACCTCAGCGTGGCAAAGGCAAAATGAAGATACTGAATAAAAAATGGTACCTATTTGAAAACAACAGCAGAGCTGAATACAGCCCAGAGGACACTGGCACTTCAGGCTTGCCTCATCATTCTACCTTACATTTCTCCAGGTGCTGGTTCTCTTTGTGTCTATCTCAAACTACTACTGGTTTGCCAAGCACCTCAGTATCTGGTTCCAGTTTGCCACATTGTATTTGAGAGATAATGGAGAGTTTCTTTGTTTTATTCCCTGGGAAACCTAAACACAACAATCTTCTCAGACCACATCAACTCACAATTGTCCTCTTCAAAAGAAAAAGAAAAGCAGCAAAGTTGCCAGTATCTTCTTACATTTCTCCTCATCCCCATTTATTTGTTTAACAGACAAACTACTTACTTATGAAAGCAGCAAATGAATGTTCATTTTATCTTTCTAGTTGAGAGAAGTCTTGAATGTCATTTGTGCAGATACAGATTTTTATCAAAAGATTTTGAACCAACTATTATTAAGCTGGTCTGCTATTTTAAAGTAGCTGTTAAACTAATTCCATCTTAATAATCTTATTCATACAGTCCTAATGAATGATGTTTTCTCACTGAGTGTGTCACTGATGTATAACTTGTCCTTTGGATCTGTAACAGAAGTTTCATGATCTGATTCTCACTTGCAATTGGATTTGCCACAAAGGTTTCTAAAAATTAAATTGAGAATAGCTGTGAAATGTTGCTAAATCTCAACAGTAGTGTTACACATCCACTGTATAACATGGCATTGGTACAAAATATAGGACAATTCAGAACCTTAGGTACTTAGGCCTCAATATTCATTTCTTGGCCCATGCATTAACATTTTCCCCACAGTTTCTAAGTTTTCAGAAGCCTGTAGTATTTTAGATCTGCAGGAGGCTGTGAATAATAATGTGTATTTATAAGATAGCAGAAGACATAAGCTCCTGCTGATTCCACGTCCAAGATTGTTGTTCATGACTACATTACTTGCTAAAAAAGTAAACAAATTCCTACTTGGAGAGATCCAAGCTATGCCAGTTGCCTAGTTGCTAAAGAATATTAACATTTCAGTAAAGAAATGCTCAACTGTGCTGTCATTTTCAAGAGATGAATTTCACAAGTAATTTTTTTTTTTTTAAGTATATCAAAACCACTTGAAAGTATGAGATATTTCAAAAGGAGTGTAAAGATTTTATTCCCTTCATTGTTCACACTATTATGGTCTCTACCATCAGGTCCAAGTTATGAAGCAAACCTTCAGATATAAAACACAAATTGTATTTATTAAACTCAATTTCACCTATTATTGCAACAATTGAAAAACCCCACATATCTTTAACCAATAACTTAGTTTGATGATCTGATGTGCCTGATTAGATTCAGAATTCATCTCATATCCCTGGGATGGATCCACATACCTACAGCTGATGCCAACAGACTCCCTTTGACTTCAGCTGAGGTGTTCCCAAGAGGCTGGATTGTAAAAGGATTGTGCTGCTTCCATGAAGATTCCTACATGAAACAAGTCCAGCACTGAAGGAGTTCATTTTTGGTTTATAGAAAGTTTTGCAGCATACAACAATGCATTTAACATTCAGCTTCCTAGATAAATAAAAAGCTATAGAATTCTAGGATCCACCTAACAGATCCTGCCTTAAAATTCTGTCTGGGAAATGACTCATTACTAGTTACACAATATATAGCTTCCTGAGCTGCACTGGAGAGAAAGTGCAGACACCAACTCTAGACACATAAATATAATACAGCATTGTTTGGAGACTTCCACAGAAAGCCAAATAAGGGCATCCAAATGAGAGGTGGGTTCCATTTCCCAAAAGCTTCCACAACAAAATAAGCAGCAACAGCTTGTGGGATACTCCAATAAATAATTTCATAGGGGATCAGCAGAATGAGGTACCCAGTCAAAGACTATCTGGCTGCCTTATGACTCAAGTAGAAACTTCAGGTGATGGTTGATCACAGGGTGAGTCTTTTCTGGCCAGAGCTGCTAACTGCCATAGATACTACCATGAAATAAATGCCTCTGTGACAACTATTCCAGAGATATGTGAACATCCATTTCCAGACCTTACTCTTCCAGAGCAATGTTCATAATGCTAAATAGCTTCAAAACAAACTAAACCATAATTGGTATTCCAGAATCATTATACTTGTCAGATTACTTTTTAGTGAAAAGGCTGGAGACAACAATGGAAAAGCCTTGCAGAGCTGCACTATGTCCTAGACATGAGTACAGGACCTTTTTCAGAAGATTATTTTCTTTCTGGCTAATTTATGTTGCTCTAGAACAAGGACCTACCCATATGCAAACACCACACTGAAAGGAGATAACTCATCCACACACAGGCACCAGATTTGTACTGATTAAAGTTCCAGCAGAGCTGGGAGCAGGCATATGCTGTTGGATTATGTGCCATATTTTCTCATGCATCAAACATTAGGAATGCCCATTTTAAGCACTAATGTTTTAAAATACAGAAGGCAAAGCCTAAGTTGAGTGTGAGACATCTTCAGCAGTGGTTCAGTTTCTCCATCTGATCACTGGTACCTGCTAATGCAATTTCTGCTTATGTGTATTTGCAATGTTACATAGTATATATAAAGTATATATATATTAAAAAATATAAAACATATATATGTTTATACCATATTAAAATTAAATGTTAAATTTTACTTTACACATGGATAATTTTACTTTGCATAATTGAAAACACTAAGGTACAAAGCAAATAGTGTAAAAACAGTGGGTACAACACACATCAGGAAATGTTAGCCCTGTTATTTACAGGCTATTATTACTTGCTATTCCTCCAAGTATATCACATTGCTGGTGTAAGAGCAGCAGTGTTTGCAATGCTTGAAGAAATTTATTCTTGCTCCTGATGTTGCTAACAACCATGCTTTTATCACAAAGACACAACATAGGTATTTTTCCTAAATCCTCAGGAAATCGTTGGGATTTTTTTCTTTGTATCTTATTTTAAATGAAAATTTCCTACTCCTTACAATGTTACTGAGAAATTTAGAAATGTACAGGCTCAGAAAAGAGACTCTGAAACCCCTCAAACTATAATTACTTTTAATATCCAGATTGTTGATGTGTATCCTCTTTGTAGATTTGTGGCACCGGCTTTTCTTGTAAACTACAGCAATTTAGTTAGTTCTATTTTTCTATTTGTACCTACATTACTGCGTAAGTTTAGTCTTACTGAAGGACCTAAAAACATTAAATTAAAAAAAAAACCCACAACACAGAGTAAATCTGGATACAAAACAAGTTTCCAGTTTGTATATTCGTGTTTCCAGAAATGTGATTTTGGTCTGAATCAAATGAGGCAGCAAATCAGTACAAACTTATGTCAAACCAGCAGCTCCCCAGACACAGCAACCAGGCAGTGAAAGGATTCCCTGGTGAACTTTGTTGTGCAGAGACAGAACAGCCACTCTGCTGATGAGCAGGGGGCTCCCCACCTCCCTGGCACAAGGGCAGATCTTCCCGTTGGGACAGTCTCCACGGTCCCCTTGCCTTCTCCTGGGAGTATTGTTTTATAAATTGACAAAGCACTTGATATCACACAACATAAACTTTTGTCAGTGGCTGGACCAGATTAGACACAAAGCTCTAGGAAGCTGTAAGAATAATGACTTCTAAACCCTTCTAAAATAATGATCTTGTTGTATTTGCTTCATGAGAATAATGGTAAAAATCAGTGTATTTCTGGTGTGGTGACAGCTTGTAACCACACAGAGATCCTCTGGACTGAAACAGAAAAAGCAAAGTATCTTCTGGAATCTGGTAACATAGTAAAGTTTTGGAGACACCATCTGCACACAGAAATAGAGGTATCTCTTTTCAGTAGTCTCTCTCCTAAGAGCAAATAAATCTGAGTGTTGGGTGAGCAGACTGTAAATCTGAGCCTTCCCAGCACTGGTTCATCCCTGAGTTCCAGTATCAGACTCTCCATAAAGAGAAGGCACAACAAAGCATCTTTAGTTGGAAAGATGAGCTGTGAGCAAGATCAATCAAAGTAATTTCTCCCAGGGATCAACTTAGATATTTTTTTCCTCATCTGACATTTCACACTGCCTTTTCTCTGAAATATTCTCCTCCTAAGGCTCTCATGAGGAGTTATTCTGGGTGCAGTTTCCCAGAGCTGACTAAACATTGCTGGGTGTCCCTGCTGCTGTTTGAGGATACTCTCCTTTGCAGACTTCTTGGGGCACCTGCAAAAAGAAGGATGGAAACAGGGCCAGCTGAGAGGTTTGCCTCAGGGCAGGAGAGCTGGATTTGCTTTATTGGGTTGGTAACACCTGTGTGTGATGGCAGTTAGTAATTAGCACTGGAAAGGATGCAGTGGGCATGCAGGTCTAGATGGGGCTGGTTGCCTCCTGTTTGGAAAGGGAAATGAAGCATATGGAAGGTGAAACAGAAAATGGTAATAAAAGCTTGCCCATGCTAAATGTTCACTGAATAGTAACATGATAAAATAATAGTTTTAGATGCTTACAAAATGCAGCTTCAAGCACTACAGCTTGAAATTAAGGTTAGACTTCCTAACATGGGTAGACAGCTTGAGTGTGATTAGCAGGATAGGAGGGGAAATGGCAGAGAAAAAGGGAAAACATGCTGAACTAATCTAGGCACAAACTAGAACACAGGACATTCCACCTAAATATAAGGAAAACTTCTTTATTGTGAGGGTGACAGAGCCTGGAACAGGCTGCCCAGGGAGACTGTGGAGTCTCCTTCTCTGGAGATTTTCAAAACCTACCTGACTATGTTCCTGTGCAACCTGTTCTAGGTGAAACTGCTTTGGCAGGAAGGTTGAACTAGATGTTCTCCAGAGGTGCCTTCCAACCCCTACCGTTCTGTGAAAACCATGGCAATGCCCAAAGCAAGCAAACTGAGAAGCATTTTCAATCCCTTTCATCTTTATTCATCTGCTCTGCCTGTACCTCCATAGGCATGGAATAAGCAACCCTGAAATTGAGGTTAGAGTTCTTAACACGGGCAGTTTTTCATGGTGAGCACTGCAGTGAACTAGCACATGGCTCATGGAAGACATGGGCATTAAAATGAATGAATAACTGGATGTGCTTGGATGAACAGGGAGAAGCAGTGGTCCATTGATCCCATGATTATGGGAGAAGGACATCTGTAAGAAACCAGGCAAACAGATAGGGAAATACTAGATGTGCTTCCCATTCCCATCTCTGCTTTACTTCTCCTGTCTGAATTTTAACATGTTTCTACTTTTTTTCTCTGCCTCAGTCTGTAATGGAGTAATAATATCTTTTTTTGCCTCACTGTGGGATGCTGTTATCCAGATATTGTCTTGATGGGTACAATTGAACAGTCTACCATATATTAAAAAGAACATACGTTCAGATGGATCGTGTCTTCATTACTTTAAAATGTCAAGTGAATGAGGTGCACTTGTTTTTTTATAGGTTCCTCGTATGTGCTTTGTTATAATAAAGAAATAAATTACCACTGTGAGGACCTGAGTCATCTTTGCCCTTATTCTATTTTTTTCCCAGTGTTTTTCCTTGAATGCAATACAGATAAATCAGTATAAAAGTGCAGTAATACCATGGTGAATCAGAGGTTTTGTTTTTCTCCCTGGAAGGTGTTCTAGCCCCGAAGTCCAAAACAATTATTACCATGTAATTTATTTTCACTTTATTATGTTTCTCTGAAACCAGAATTGGAGTTTGCTGATTATGCAACAGCTCCCCATATGAAACTTCATCTGGGAATATGTACAAATTAAAGACTAAAATCTTTCTAAGAAGTTGTGCAAAACTTCCTTTCCAGCTGGCTCCTAGCAGATCCCATTTGGCTTTCTAAGCTGCTGAAAACCCTAAACTGTGCTAATGGGCTCAAAGCAGAGTATCAGCTCCAGCTTACCTTCCTTCCCTGGGAGAATCCCTGAATGCCATCAAAATGGCATGTCTCTCCTCATTCCAACGTGGGCCAAAACAGTGTTATAATAAATGATGTAACAGGGGAGATCCTAAAAAGAAACATGTGCACAGATTGCTGAAGGCAAGTTCAAAATATGTCAGAGTCTAAGAATTTACCACAAGGAAGAATTACCAACAAAAATATGTTAAAAATGTTTATGTTCAACGTTGCTTGAAATGCAACAAGAACAAAATGCGTAACAATCCCACATGAGGCAACCACAACCCTCTGTTCTTATTACAAAGCTGTTGAAGGGTTGGCACAGGGAAATAAAAATGCAGTCCCCAAATAGCAGCTGCTCAGAAATGCATCTACTGTCCACAGGCACAGGTCTTGCTGTGGTGCTTCAAACTCAGTGCAGCTGAGCCTCATTTCACACAAATGAGCACATTCAGCCTCAGACCACTTGTGCAAGATAAGGAAAGATTATTATCTCTCCCTTTTTGATTGGAAAACTCAGTTATAGAGAGGTCAAGTCAAAATTGTTCCTCTAATCTGAATGTTAGAAAACTTGGGCATTGAATTTAATTTATCTGTTATTTCATCAAAAAAAAAAAAAAAAAAAAAGCAGTGTGTCTGAATCTTCCATCTCTTCAGCATTTGGCCTTCTCAAGGCAGAGACCTCCAAAATGAGTATGAAAACTTGGTCATTCATAGTATAAAGAATTTGCCTAAGGACTCTCCTACATTGACTATCCTAATAACCCAATTCCCTGTGCTTCAACACAATACTTTCATTTCTTACAGGACATTTCCTTCATCCATCTGTAGCAGCCTGAAATGAGTAAGAAAGGCAAACACACTGCTGGAAACATGCTGTGTTCTGACAAGCCATACCAGGCCCTCACCAGCAGGTAGGGAAGGTGGCCACTGAGGTTGTAATCAGGGATATACAAACCAGTGCTATCTGAAAGTCATGCCTTGAGCCTCCAGCAGGAACAAGCAATGAAAGAAAAAATAACAAAGAGATTGGACATATTCTGGAGAATGAGTAATATATTTGGACAAGCAAGCAGCATCTTGTCAACCTCCTGCTAGAAAAAGGTTGACTTTCCCAAGAATTGATGCCCTATGACTGGAGTCCAGGAGTAAAAGGTGCTGAGAGCCTTCAAGTGCTTGTACTTTCTTAAGGGCTTGGTCAAGTCTAGAAGGAAAATACTTGAAGTGCTAAATAATACTGACTGGGGATCTCTGCTGTACCAGATAACTGATTATGTGAGCTCAGGGACTACTGACAGTATATGTCATTGACATTAAAACTAAAATTTTTGCTCCATGCTTGGCTAATAACTGGAGTTTTCTCTTTTTGTCATTCCTCAGAGCTTTTCAAAGAATGTTTTAAAAGCTGGAAAAAAACAGTTTCAAGGTTTTGGATGATGGTAATTGTTTCTCCACGCATGAGGCTACATAGTTTAGAAGAGAGCTGAGGATGGCTTTTTAATAACAAATTCTGTTACTCATAAGTACATAAAATATTTTTGTGTTCTATAAAAATAATGCTGATTCTGTTCAAATAAACTCACTGCTGAGATGCTGCAGTGAACTTCAATATTTTTAGACCATTTGGGCTCCAGGCAATGTGAAGTAAATATATTTATTTTAGCCTATCCCTGGTGTAAACAGAGAAAACCTGAACATCAGGGTAAAGGTCATAATCCCATGGGCAACATCTGCTGTCTTGAATTTTGAGGAATATTTCTGACTGTATATGCACCAAACCTCAATATCTCTGCTCTAGGTCTCAATCTTTCCACACCCATTCAAGTCCCTCAGTCCAAAACGTTGGAACCTTTGCATTTCACCTGCATTGGACAGGAGTGCATTGGCTACAGCTGATGGACAAGCTTCAGACTGTAAATCAGTCTCAGGGCTTCCCATCTGAAGAGAAGATCTCCAACAAGCTTCCATTACATTTTATTATCACTCTTTAAACCAGAAAGCAAGAAACTCTACAGATGAAGCCACCTATTTTATCTTGTTTTGTGCAGTCTGTACTTTCCTGTATTTTTCTGAAGAAAAGTTGATGCTCTTCATGTAGCCAAAGCACACCAGACAGATGAGATAACATATTTATGCTACATTTTGCCACATGGATATAGGCATTTAAAAGCTTATAATTTGTCTTAGCTTGTTTTCCTTTGATTGTGCTAGAAAGGGAGGAATGGCATTTATTAACTGTTTCACTCATGATTTCCTACTTTGGCAGGAATCAGAATACATTTCAAATATCAGATGTCTCAGTTATTTATTTATAATTATTTATATAATATTACTTATACAAAAATATTTCATATGCTCTACGAAGAAGAAAAAATGGTGTATCAAAAACCTTTTATTGTTGAAAAGTGACTAAAAATGTAGTAGTTGCTGCTTCATATTCCATAGTCCTTCAAGATTTTAGATCTACACAGATCACCATCTCTTAGTTCTTCAGGGATATTATGCACAGGGCTTGTGAGGCTATTCCAAGTCTGACCTACTGAAACAGCTAGGTTAAAACCCCAATATATTTAACTTTATTTATAGCAAAGCAGCTGTACAAGTTCAAGGCATTTTATTTTTCCAAGTAAGCTTTTGCATAATGGTCTGTCTTTCTTGTTCAAATTATGAAAAGAAAAAAAAAAATTGGCACTGTATGAAAGGAAGAGAGCAGACATAAGAAACACATTCCTAACATGGATCCACTATGACACAATGAAGACCCTAGCCTGGGAATACATCAGTCTGAACATATTTGGAAGAAAAGGAGGAAATCACTTGGAGAGATGTCTCTAAAGTCAGATATTTTCAGATGAGCTCTAGATATCCTCGACATGTCATGCATTAAACCAGGCCCTGACTGCAGACCCAGGCTCTGGTGCTAAGAGGATGCAGCCTGACCTGAGCTGTGGTGTTTTACCATAACTGACCTGTATCGCCTTTTGCTGTCTCACAGCTGAAGTCATGCCTTTACTCCCAAAACACAAGGAAAAGCAGAGAGGCACACTGAACTTCTATGCCAGTGTACATAAGAAGTCCATTTTGCATTAAATTAGATATTAAGTGATTGTAAGCAATTATTTTTTAGTGCTACAAAGAAAGTGCCTATAGGAAGAACACATGCAAATGTGTTTTCAATCTGAAATCTGTCTCCCAACTGCTCAGTGTTTGATTTCTGAAGCTGTGGGATGCATGAACACTAGGCAGTTATTAGGGTATTTAAGATGCAAGCAGATTTAGACCAAGTATGGATATATCTTCCATATATTTACACATTATGCAGATGACAAAGGGTCACATCTTGAGGATGCTGGCAATTTATAAGATCTCAGGATCTGGCCTAAGGAATCACATCCAGCTTTTCTATTTCTCTGAGGTTTCCTGTCATTTGGCCATGGACTCCCAGACCATCCAAAGCAAAGGAACATGGCCACAGTCACAGCTCCTTGTATTTTCAAGCATTTTCTTTGCCTTTCAAGTAGTTAACACATCACAGCATGGGAATCACTGTAGTAAATGACATTTCAGTTCCTGAAATTATATGCCAGCTTCACTATCACTGGAAGAGACAACATGGGTCACTGAGTCCAGTATCAGGCAAGAGTGTTGTTGTCACCAAGGCCAGAAGGGTTCACAAAGACATCCCTTCTGTCCTCTGCACCACTGCACACTAAACATCCCACTGTATCTGACTTAAGACCTTTCACTTTAAGAAACCAAAAAGCTAACAAATGATCATGTACAGTGACAGGAGGAGTTGAAACCCTCACCTATGGTGTGGGCCACTGCAATGGCCAGAAAACTGCTGGCACTAAAACCGGTATGACCTATATCTATGATACCCTAAAGAGAAAGAGTTCATGTTCATTTCTGCAAAGTAAAAACAGAGGATAGGCATTTAAATAATACAGGCAGGCTTACACAGTTTAAAACATGAAATGGTCAGTACTGGGAGAGATTTTACTGGTCCCTTCACATACTGTTAACATCTTAGCACTAAACCTGAACTACAACTAAAGAGACTGAGATAAAATGGAAAAGATGGGCTCAAGGCAGAAAGACTTACAGACCTTAGAATTGGATTTCTAAATCTCTAAACACAATTTTTCTGAATTGCAGTGATAACCTTTTATTGGAAGCTGTTTTGTGTCACTTTTCTATTTCTCATTGTAGCACCAACACAAGTGCACTGAGGATACACATGGTCACAGATGCAAGTCTGCTATCTGTGTTTGACCCAGCCCTTGCAAGAGAAACTTGCAAAGGTGTCACACGAGTGCCTGGATTCTTTTCTTCCCACACCAAGAAAAGGTTGCCCACTTTCCAGAGTGCAAACCTGAAGTGGCAGGGTGTGCTCCTGTGATGTTGAAACAGTGGTGAGATTAACTTAAAGAAAAAACTAATTTACAACTGCCAATTCCCATACTGCCCCTCACAGGACATCACCATGATGCCTGACACTGACACCACATCAGCATCTGACATTAATGCTGTATGAACATGCATGGCGAGGTACAGCAGGACAGTCTGGGCACTAGCTGAGACTGAGACACCCTGACCAGGGCCCTGCACTCAAAGAAATCCTGCTGAATGTCATCTTCTGCCAGTGTCCGTGCACAGCAACTCTCTCCCTCCTCCTGTGGCCTCAGAGGAGCCATATACATTGCAATAACTAAACTGTGCCCCTGCTACCTGGCCTATGGCATGAATCTCCCATGTCAGTTTAATCAAAAAGCAGATGGTCTGAATGTGCCTCTGCATATTTTCCCAGGGAAATGCCTGTTCAGAGAATACCCCCAGCCAAGAAGATGAGCTCAGTCAGACCCCAAACCTCCATCTGAATAACAACAGACATGACACCAGGCACATTTGTTTCATTAATAAGTGCTTTTATGCTCACAGTTTCAAAGCTGCCCAGTGCAAATATCAACCTTGTCAGATCTCTCTACAAATATATCATAAAATGGTTTAGGTTCAAAGGGACATTAAAGATCATCTAGTTCCACCTCCATTTCCATAGCCAGGGACATCTTCCACTAGAGCAGGTTGCTCAAAGCTCCATCCAACCAGGTCTTGCACAGTCCAGGGAAGGAGGCATCATCCATAATGTCTCTGTGCAACCAGTTCCAGTGCCTCACCACCCTCAGTGCCTCAATTTCTTCCTAATTCCTAATCTAAATCTATGCTCTTTCAGTTTAAAACTGTTCCCCCTCATCCTATCAATACACTCCCTGATAAAGAGCTCCCCCCACCTTTCCTGTAGGCCCCCTCCAGGTATGGGAGGCTGCTGTAAGGCCTCCCTGAAGCCTCCTCTAAGGGAACCGTCCCAACTCTCTCAGCTTGTCTTCAAGGAGAAGTTGTTCCAATTTCTCTGACACTTTCATAGCCCTATCTGCAAGGAGGAAGTGAAGAGGACAGTGCTCTGGGGGCAATAGAATACATCTTTAAAAGATAAATGTTAATTAAATGAACGAAACAGTCCCCAAAGCACTCCACCCCACCCCCCTTCTTCCAGATGGATAAGGTGTAGATTGCCACATTTTCTTTGGTCATATTACCACAATCCCAACTTTCATGCTCTAGCAATGGATTTGTCAGTATATCTGTGGTATCATTTAGCTGAAAATAAGATTTTTTTAAATATTTCATATGCTTCAGTAGATGTTTAAATATTTTGTTCTTATTTTTCCCTTTGGTGTATTTAGCATATACAGTGTCTTTTTAGGTTATAGATATTTTAGCTCTTCAGCCAAAATGTGATGGTCAAGATAGTAAAAAATAAGATTTTTTCCATAATACTGCTGCTTTTAAAGCTGCTGTGACTGGCAAAGATACTACTACCATAAAATTAAACTAGCACAAAGAAGAACTGGCTCATGGGTTGATTCAATTCAGGCAAGCAAGAATCATCAAGAACCAAAGTATATACTTAACCCATCAGGGAGCCCTGCAAATATGACTCAAAAATAATTTTCCACACGGTGCCAGCTGCAGTGAACTACAAAGCCTGCTCCATGTGTACACATTTTAGATCTTTTCACAGACACAGCAAGAGGAAGAGAATTGTTCCCAAGAGCTAAATTCATGCAGCCTCTCTAGCTGCTGTTGCCAGCTCAGAAGTGAACACAAGTCCTCTGAACCAGGGAGAGCAGGAGATAATGAGTGTGAGCTGCAAGAAGCCTCAGTAGTAGTGGTCACTCCTACTCTATTGCACAGCTGTGTGGGATACTTTTCTATCCACTTTTCAAATGACCAAATAATAGAGAAAGTCCAGTTCAGTGAAGGACTCACTTCTGCCTGGCTTTTCATGTGGTTTGTTCCATGTCCAGCCAGCTCTCTGTGCATCACTCATGAGTTCTCGAGGGGCCACAACCACCTGACATGAGGATCAAGCCTGTTTGGCATCAGCCTCATTCCAGCACCAAATGTAGTCAAGGTGATAAGCCCCAGGAGAAAGCACTGTGGTTTTCTAAGTAAGGAACATAGTCTATAGCAGGTGTTGCGAGGAGTGGCTGGGAGAGCTGGGGCTGTTTAGCCTGGAGAAAAGGAGTCTCGGGAGGATGTCACTCTCTAGAACTGCCTGACAGGAGGGTGTAGAGGGGCAGGGGTTGGTCTGTTCAAACAAGTGATAGGACAAGAGGAAATGACATCAAGTTGCACCAAGGGAAGGTTCCCAATCTAGACAATTTTATGTGATTCCATGTGTGTGTTACACCAAAGAGCAAATTCTCCCACAGTCAGGTGCACACACCAATCACCTCTTCTGCTTCTGTTCTGAGCCAGTACATAAGAGGATGAATCACAAAGATCTTATCATTTTGAACCATGTAACATTATGGTTTTTAATGCAAATGGGGACACAACCCAAACCCAAATGCACTTCACATCCCATATTCTGAAGGTCTGGAAGAAAACCAAATCTAACTCAATATTCTTAATGAATACAAAAAAAGTTGATTCTTCACAGTTGGCAGGTTGGTGTGAGCCATGTCATGGGAATGTGGCTGTTCCAGCTCTGGAGTTAGAACTAGGACTATCAAAATAAATGGATGGTTGGTAAGTCTGATCCAAACTCCCTTAGATTTTGCATGGAAGTCCTTTCCACTGCAATGTGCTGAGAGAGCAGCAGATCTGAATGCTCTCAATTAGCATCACCAAATAACTCAGGTGGGATCAACAGTGCAATACTGGCTTAAAAACAACCCACATGAGAAGGAAATTAGGCCCAGCAGTTACAAAACAGCTATATTAGAAGAGTTAGCTGTTTCCATAGAAATGGAAAGACAATATAGATTCAATTCCTTCAAATCAGAGCTCTGAACAAAGCAGGAAAAACCAACCTGTTTGTAAACGTGTCATGTCAAACAGAATGTGTGGTAAAGGCACAGACTTGCAATGCTTAGCATGTTAATGTAACCAATGTTTTCCTTATGAAGTTGGGCCAAAAGCAGGTTCTGGTGTCAGGTCTGCCTCGCTCACTCCCGCTGTGGTGGGAAGCAGGAGGGGTGGAAGGCAGTTATGGATCACTGATTATTGTCATAGGCCAGTCCCTGCCCATGGATAAGAGCCGTTTAGAGAGGCTTGCTAGTTCACGTTTACTGGTATTTAATCTTCCGTACAGCTCTGGTCACAGGGGCATCATTCCTCACGTAGCCAGCGAGGATCCAGGGCCAGCAGATGGCACTCCAGAATACCCGGCTCTTGCTGGGCACCGAAAGGACCTCCCCGCTAGGGAACCAGAGCTCGGGGCTCCTAACTGAATTGCCAGGAATGCTCGCGGGCAGAAGTGTTTGTAGGATGTGGTTAGTGCCAACCCCTCGGCCAGCACCAGTTGCTCTCAGTTACGGCTGCAGTGCAGCGAACCCTCACCCCACGCTCTGCAGCTTGGCGTGCACAGCCACAGAGAGCCCCCTGAGCAGCAAGAGGGAGAAAGCCATGGGAGCGAGGAGCAGGGCATGGCGAGTGCGGAGAACACTCTGCTGCGGGGAAGGCTGGAGATGGTTCCTTGCAGGGGGGAGAAGCTCCCAAGGCAGCGGCAGCCTGAGCTCCAGCAGCGTGCGGCCTTTCGGGAGAGAAACGCAGCTCCGCCGCCAGCCCTGCCATGCCACACGGCGAAAAGCAATTAGCAGACACTTTTCGTTCGCATTTCATCCCGACACCGCGTTTTTCATTAGCTCGGGAGAGTGTTGGCGACTCCCACATCGGTAGGAATTCCCTGATGGCTTTCAGAACGGCTGCTTGCCGCATTCCTCGCAGAAATGCCTCCCCTTTGCACAGCACAAACAGCTCATGCAGGGGCAGCCGATCCTCTGCAGCAGGGAAAGTGGCCACTCCTCCACATGCCCTTGTTTCTAGGCATGAACTTTGACTTCTCCGTTTCTAGCAGTGCTTTTAAAATCTTTTTTTTTTTTTTTTGGTGGTAAAAGGAAAAGAGGATAACACACAGCAGAGTAAACCATAGCTGAAAGAATGATCTGACACTTCCCGGGGAAGACTGAAAAGAAAAATATTAAGTATTTTACAATAGGCTTTATTGTAGTTTCCAGCCTATCTTCTTGTCCACTGTGGTTTCATACGGTCTTTTAATTAATTTTGTTCATAAAGGCAGGTTCCAGACCCTTGTTCCCTATTTCCAACATTTTGTCCTCCATGTCAGCTTACTGCACTTCCAACTGACTAGCAGATGTTTGTGCACTTTGTCAGGAATTTACTCTGTGCCTTTATTCTTTATGAGGAATGGCTGATTTGGCTAGGCTGGAACTGCTGATGGCAATGACAAAAACATGGGGAAAAATCGGACATATTCCAAGTATAATGTTCATTATTTTAAGAATAAAAACCTGTTCTTCTGCAATATTTGTTTTCCAGTTATGATGTTCTAGGTTGGTGCTCAGATCTTTCAAAACAGCCCAGTATTTTCCTTTCAGCTCAATCAGTCACTGTAACAATGGCCTGAACCATTAGAGTCACCAGTTCAGTCATTTTAATAACTGTTGCTTAAATATGTTTATATTGAGGTAAACAGAGGCACAGAGCTAAAGCTTTCAAAACACCTTGTGGATGTGTTTCATGCAGAGAGCTCTAGGAAGTCCTGAAACAGCTGAACATTTTACACCCACGTATTCACCACTGTGTTTTGCAGAGCAGTAAGTTGGTTACTGTGTCATAAATACCTTATGATTTCTACTGACTTTGACAGATAAAAAACAGGGAAACAAATCCTATTTCTGAACCGTGAACAGAAAAATATATGGCTACATCAATGCTTTAAAAAGATATGATTTTAAAAGCTCAAAGCATTTCTGAGACTAAGTGCTTAGCTCTTAAAAATTCTCCCACATGTAGATACAGGCACAGAAAGCTGGAAAAGTGCAGAAACCCCTAATCTCCCTGATTATGCTTCCTTTAAGCAACTGCTCATTAACATGATTTCATGCATGTCCTCCTATCACGAGAGAAAATTAGACTGACTGTTATGAAAAATAAAAGAAAATAGACTTTTCTGTCTAGCTTCAAAGCAAGGCTGAAAAATGAACATTATTTTGCTTCTCTCTCACACAGATTTTATCCAGTGAGGATTTCTTTTTCATTCCTACGCCTTTTGCCATCCTCCAGGTCTTCCTTCAAACAGTGCCCTGATCTCTGTGCATGTGCCATACAAAACTGGCTGGAAAGGATTTGCAGCTACTACTAAACTTAATTAGAGCTCAACTGCTAGTCTAGGTATGAACAAGTTTAGGCAGGGTATATATATATATGTATATATGTATGTATATATGTATATATATATTCCTATGAAAGTCACACACTAGGTTCTCCATCACCTTTTTCCTACAAACAGTTCTAATAGCAAAACATACCCACCTTTATGTACCCAGAATTAAGAGCTGATAAAACACCTCCTTCTTACCTAACAGCTAGCACGGTTTTTGTGTGATTAACAAGAAAAAAAGACTTTTTTCTGCCCACAGTTTTGAATCTGCCAGAGGTTTTCCATGTTAATGGTTTTTAAACACAAGACTACTGGAGCTTCTCAGTCCTTTGAACTGTTCCACTGTGCATGTCATAGAAATAACCACTTGACAAAACCAAAGGCAGAAATAATGTGTGACATGATATATACTTACAAACATAAAGGTAATCTTTGCCTGTTTGCAAGTTAAATTCATTTTAGCCCTCCCTCCAAGTGTGCTCTCTACCCAAAGGCAGTGCTCTGACCAGAGGCTAAGGTGTCATGCTTCCTTTCCCTTGAAAACAGTTATTTGCCCTTTGTAAAGTAAAGCAGCTGCATCATTAGAAATTGAAAAACACAGTTACCATGTCACCAGGCTGTCAAAGGGAGTCAATCCCTGTTTTTACATTTACTGAATGAAGACAGGTGTTGGAAAAAAAATAGATATAAAACATGGCTTGTGAAGATTCTTAGTCTGAACAGGACATGTGGCATAAGAATGTTCTAAGTTTTCATGCTCATACTGAAGACATTAATGAATCTCTTTCTTGGGGACCTAATTCTTCCTATAAACCACACAGACATCTATTAACATATAATTTATACATATCCAGGCATTTAGCTCCAGGCTTCCCTTTACTGCTCAAAGTTGACTCTGCAACACCATAATGCTGCAAAACCCAAGTCCTTCTGGAGTCCTATATCTGAAGTAAGTCTGATGTCCCTTTGAAGGATGCTTACCCAGGTTTAGCACCAGTCAGTTACTCTCTTCTGCAGGGTTTTGTAGAAATAAGGTGTTTATAAACTTAACTGGGGAGTTTGGACCCCAAATGTTTACTCTGTTTGAAAAGCACCATCACAGCCAACTTATCTGTTAAGTGCAGGATCTGGATTTGTTACAATATTTTACAAAGTATATGGATTTAAGTATTTTTTCCAAAGTCAGTTTCCATATTTCCATGAAAACCTGGTTTCCAAATGATACTTCAAATGAACAAAAGCTGATTTCAATAGCTGCTCTACACAAATATAGTATTTGGAGTCTTGCCCACAGTACAGCAGAGTTTTATGGGTATTAAGAAAAGCAGAATTTATATTTATAAAGAATATGTATATGCTTCTTGCAGCTCCTATTGTCAAGTTCTCAAAAAATAACCTGTTCTACATATTAAATTTAAGACTTAGAGTTCCTACCCAAACAAGGAGACCAATATAAATCCGTTTCACCCACACATATCTATCAATGCAAGAATACAGCACAATAAAAAAGGAATAATATCTAGCAAGTTTAATTTTGTAAGCATTTGACAACTTTTAGTGCAAGCTGACTGAGGCCTGCCCCCCCATTCCTATTTCCCTACTGCTTCTGTGATCTCCTGCATTGCTCTGCTTCTTCCCTCAGCAGATGCTCTTTTCCCACTGCAGGTTTCCACCCATCTCCTGCAGGCCAAAGAGTTTCTGCTTCTCCCTTGGTGCTCCTGAGGCAGCCTTAGCTATACCATGAGAGATGCTCCTCTTTGACATGTACTGGGCAAGGGAAGATCTCACCTCTCTGATATAAATGTTCAGAGGGACTTAAAATCCCACAGCCAAGTGATTCCAACCCCCTGCGCCTTGCCAAAGGTGCTTGAGAACAGTCTGAACTTTGATGGGTAGACCCCTTTTTTTAGCTGGTTATCAAAGAAAGATCCAGCCACAAAAACTACATTTAACACAGGCAGAATGAACACCAGCACCTTACAGAAGTGGTCCTGAGTCTTATACCCAACACTCGAGAGCAGACAGGGGGAACACACTAAGGAAACAGATCGACTTCCCAGTAATGTCATCAAGTATCAATCTGCATCTCTTTCAGTCCCATAATCACCATGTGCCATGCAAATATTGCAGCATATGTGTGGTACAGATTTGCTCATGTCTGCACGTACACATTTGTTAACAGACCTTGGAAACAAGCAAAGTGTGAGACTCACCTGTGTTTGGGCACAACAGCAACACATTTTGCTAAATAATAATGATGTTCTTGTTTTCTCACTTGGGTGTAATATAGGTAAATAAAGTGCCTCCCTTGAAAAACAGGATGATTTCTAATTCACTATCATAAGCTTTTTAGTATGACAGATATATTCATATTTCTAAGAAAAAAGTAAAACGTAACTGCCATTCAAAGCCAGTTGAAGATTATCCCCTGCTCAAATCACTTTGGCTAGATGTACATTGATTTCTTCCAACAAGGGATATATAAAGATGCAGGATTCTTCAAGCTGATGGAACTGATTAAATATGCCACATACAGAGAAGAAACATGAAATATTAAGACAAAAAAAGAAATAGGGAAAATTAAATTTTTTCATTACTTTTCTCTTAGATTTCTAACTAAATATTGTATAACATGGAGAGGAGTGTGGTTTAACTTCCATCTACTATTCCACAAATTATTTTTCTGTCCTGTTATGTATGTATACCTTGTTTGAGTACAATAATGCATGAAAAATATAATAAAATAGCAGAGAATGGTATTCTGCAAAGGGCAGAGCATGGGGACAGCATTCTGTCCAGATGATTCTTTCCCAGGTGTGTGGGACATGAGTTCAGAAACATTTAATTTGTTTAAGTTTGAAAACCTGAACATCAGACTTTCATTACTGAGTTAATAAAATGGATTCATAATTCATTGTATTAGTTGAAATTTATCAGTACTTGTAAAATTTGTGAGGTAAGATAAACCTAAGAATAACTCTAGGAAATAAAAGTACAGAATTATTTTAGAGCTCATGTGAAGAAAAATGAGGGAGAGCCTGAGAGAAGTTTGTGAAAGCTGTAGATAAATTATCTTTTAATTCATTTTGTACAAGTGAAACATCATTTCAAATTCATTCTCATTTTGTTTCTTAAAGGCCCTATCAATGTCAGTTTCTATGTCAATATAAGTATTTAGGGTACTGATCTTAGAAACACCTGTACAAATTTTGTACTCCCTTAATGAGTTATCCCCCTAAAGAAAATGGTTATTTG
>VYZU01000077.1:54174-64749 GCA_013401355.1 Ceyx cyanopectus | reverse complement strand
CTTTTATTTTATTTTATTTGTTAACCCAAATAAGGATCCTTAGGGAGGTTTAGTGCTGTTACAAGAAAGGTGAGCTGCATGACCTGGGCTGGAGCCACAACGTGGTCCTACATTGGGAAGTTCTCATGGCAGCAGAGTCTGCAGAGCACAACATTTGCCTTTCAGTCCTACAAGCCCAGATACTGATTGTGCTAACTCATCTAGAAGCATGGAATATAAAACCCATCCAATTCCCCAAAAAGCTTGCAAACCTGGATCATAGCCAGACACAACAGTGAGGGGAGTAAGCAGATGGAAGAAGGTCTAGGATAAGGAGCAAGTTTTTCCTGGTAAGTAGTAGTGGCAGAGTAACACCTGCCTACTGCTGTCCTCTGATCACTGCAGAAAGCCAAGTGTTGGTAGTAACAAATACTGCCAAGTGCCATGGGTTTGCAAAAAGGAGTGAGCTCATCAAAAGTCAGCACTCCTAACACTTGAAATCGCTGCTTGAATCATAATTTCTAGATTTTTTTTTTTAAAGTCTGTGATTCTGCATTTTAAAATATTCTTTGTCAGATTAAAGTAAAAAATGTATGTTGCCCTCTACATCTCCAGCAATTATCCTAGAAAATCATCCATTTTTCAAGTGACAAACTAATTTTACAGCTGCTCAAAGATGACATATATATGTCAAACTAAAGGTAAACTGAGGGATGTACACACATCTGGTCAAAAGCTGAAGTTGGGAAAAAAAAAAATTTTAATTTTTAACTCTTTTTGCACCAGGACTAAAGTGTGTCTGTTAATATTAACACAGACTTAATTCTGATAATTAATTATAACATGCATGCTACACAAATCAATGCAATGGAATGAAATGCTATCAATATTTACACAAAGAAGGAGTGTAAATAACTTTACTTACTCTTCTTGGCTGAAATAGACTTGTTATTTCTAAATTTTGTGATTTACAAATAGAAATTGACGTATTTTCCTTAAAAATACAGGAAACAAACAACCTTTTCAATGTTCCATTTTGACCTATTTCATATCAGTTTGGTTACTGCTGTCTAAGAAATAAGGTGATTTCTTACTCCTTTGCAGTGACTAAAAACATGTTCTTCAGAAAGTCCTTCTGTAATAAAAGCACCACGAAAAAGTTTGTCTAATTATTTGCTGTGGATTTATTTTTTATTAAAAATAAACTAACTTCAGAAGATATTAGTTTAAAATTAAAGGTCTTGTAGATTTTGCAGCAGTACAATCCAAAAGCAATAATTTCCAGTATTGTTTCATGTACAAAAAGGATTGGGAAAAAATAATAATCTAACTTTATTTCTTTTGAAGATGCCACTAAGACTGATGGAATAATAGGAACCAAAGTACAACAGTGTTCAAATCTGCTTTAGAAAGATCAGTACATAGAAAAAAATCTGCAGGTGGAAACCTGTGTATTTTTTGAGAGAAGAGCATACTGAAGTTACTACTAAAAACAAAAACCGAAGGGTTGGTATCAGGAAAACACTGAAGTACCTGAGAAAATCATATTTTTAACTGAGTAGGTGACATTATTTCTCATACCAGTAGTGCAGGGAACAGCTGCCAATGCAGCTCTCATTCTTTAAGTGGAAGAAGCAAGGGCAGAAGATTTTTTCCACTGGCACACAAAAATGCATATATGACATTTCAGTCAGACATACAATGCAGCAGCCTGTGGAGCCCACTCAAATTTGGCTTCACCGACTGAGACTTCCTGTAAAGAAATAAAAATAATAATTCATTATTAGCTTTTCTGCATAGCATGAAGGAACATTTTAGTTTATTTCCATTAGTCCTTTCTAAAGTGTATCTCACAAGAGACAAAATCCTGTCAAATGACTAATTTGGCAATTTTCTGGCATCATTGGAAGAAATCAGTTCCAATCTGAGACCAGCTGAACTAATACCAATTGCACCCATTTATTACTCTAGGAATGCCAATATATTAACCCAGTTAATACATTATTAATTCATTCAGGGATTCTGGGTCTGAAAATTAAGTGGGATATTAATCTGGGTTTAGAAAAAGTGACTTAATAGTGCCAATTAATTTTTAAATTGAATTGAGTATTAACAGCTTAACCTTCAGGTCAAGAGGTGCTCAGAAGTCAATTTAACATGTAAGTCAGTGGGACAATTGGTATGAAGAAGTACTACTCAATCTAATAATTGCACAACTGGTCTCCATCCATAACAATATTGGTTTTTGCAACACCATGGCAGAGATGCTATGGTTCACTGAACAGTTAGAATCACAGAATCAGAATACTAGGGGTTGGAAGGGACCTCTGGAGATCCAGTCCACCCCCCCTGCCAGAGCAGGGGCACCCAGGGCAGGTCTTACAGGAACAGATCCAGGTGGGCTTGGAAAGTCTCAAGAGAAGGAGACTCCACAACATCTCTGGGCAGCCTGGGCCAGGCTCTGTCAGCTTCACAGGAAAGAAGTTTTTCCTTATATTGAGGTGGAACCTTCTATGCTCAGGTTTATACTCCTTGTTCCTTGTCCTGTTGCTGGGCACTACAGAGCAGATGTTGGCTTCTTCCATTTGACATTCACCACTTGGATTAAAGTCACCTCTCAGTCTTCTCTCAAAATTAAACAGCCCCAGTTCCTTCAGTCTTTCTTCACAGGGGAGGTGCTCAAGCCCCTTAACCATCCTCAGAGCTCTCTATTCTCTCTCCAGTAGATGCTCGTCTCTCTTTAATTGGAGAGCCAAAAACAATACAGTATTCCAGGTGTGGTCTCACCAAGGCAGAGTAGAGGGGGAGAACCTCCCTAGACCTGCTGGAAATGGTTTTCTTAATGCAACTCAGGATGCCATTGGCCTTTCTGGCCCCAGGGGCACAAGTTGTGTGATAAGACTCCAGAAACTTAGGTCCAGTTGACTCCACTCCTAAACTGTTCAAACATAAACCACCTCTTATGATGGAACTGCAGAGCAAAAAGCTCGTGGTGGTAGTAGGAATCAAATGAGAAATGCAAGTAACAGTAACTGCCTAGATAAAGTGAAACAAGACAAATCCCACATAAATACATATCACAAAGTCTTGGGGAAGTAATTTGATGAATTTTACAGTTCTTTCTGATGACAGTAGCTCTTTTCTTCTTTCTCTCCACGCTATTTTAAAAAAACCCTAATTTAAAAGTCTTGAAACATGGTATTAGTCTCTTTATTACCTGGAATAATGCTTATTCTACTACCTTATTATTAACTTTGGGGTAAAAACAATGAAGTGAAGGACATCGTGTTGCAGCAGCAGCACCAATTCATACATCATTAGCTGAAAGGGATGAAAGAGTATGTGTTACTGTCTTCAGAGGCAGCAACTCAGACCCTGGCTATGACAAGAAAGAACAAGGCTTGCAAATAAAGGATCCTTGTGAGAACAAAATACCATCATGGTATGAAGGTTATGAGAGCTCCAAAACATTATTTACAGAGAAGAAAACCAACATGTTTGTCCTTCAATTAGTATTTCAGATTAATTAAATAATGTGCAGAAAAATTCCAGAATAATCTAATTGATCAAGCAGTGTTTCTTTTTAATTTGTGTTTCTAACTACACAGTAAGATTTTTTTCCTTTTGAAAGTGATAAAAAATTCAACACCTATTCCAGTCTAGCAAACACAGTATTTCTTTCATTTCCAGCTATCGTATAACAAGGCGATGATAAAGTACAGTATCTTTTCCTCACAGCACAAGCAAATACATTTCCAGAGACAAAGTCAGAATAATTGGACTTTTGAAGCTTTTTTATCTATTTTTGTATTTTATGTGTTCAACACAAATCTCTTAACCGAGCTCTGTATAAACTAAATTGTNCTTGTTCCTTGTCCTGTTGCTGGGCACTACAGAGCAGATGTTGGCTTCTTCCATTTGACATTCACCACTTGGATTAAAGTCACCTCTCAGTCTTCTCTCAAAATTAAACAGCCCCAGTTCCTTCAGTCTTTCTTCACAGGGGAGGTGCTCAAGCCCCTTAACCATCCTCAGAGCTCTCTATTCTCTCTCCAGTAGATGCTCGTCTCTCTTTAATTGGAGAGCCAAAAACAATACAGTATTCCAGGTGTGGTCTCACCAAGGCAGAGTAGAGGGGGAGAACCTCCCTAGACCTGCTGGAAATGGTTTTCTTAATGCAACTCAGGATGCCATTGGCCTTTCTGGCCCCAGGGGCACAAGTTGTGTGATAAGACTCCAGAAACTTAGGTCCAGTTGACTCCACTCCTAAACTGTTCAAACATAAACCACCTCTTATGATGGAACTGCAGAGCAAAAAGCTCGTGGTGGTAGTAGGAATCAAATGAGAAATGCAAGTAACAGTAACTGCCTAGATAAAGTGAAACAAGACAAATCCCACATAAATACATATCACAAAGTCTTGGGGAAGTAATTTGATGAATTTTACAGTTCTTTCTGATGACAGTAGCTCTTTTCTTCTTTCTCTCCACGCTATTTTAAAAAAACCCTAATTTAAAAGTCTTGAAACATGGTATTAGTCTCTTTATTACCTGGAATAATGCTTATTCTACTACCTTATTATTAACTTTGGGGTAAAAACAATGAAGTGAAGGACATCGTGTTGCAGCAGCAGCACCAATTCATACATCATTAGCTGAAAGGGATGAAAGAGTATGTGTTACTGTCTTCAGAGGCAGCAACTCAGACCCTGGCTATGACAAGAAAGAACAAGGCTTGCAAATAAAGGATCCTTGTGAGAACAAAATACCATCATGGTATGAAGGTTATGAGAGCTCCAAAACATTATTTACAGAGAAGAAAACCAACATGTTTGTCCTTCAATTAGTATTTCAGATTAATTAAATAATGTGCAGAAAAATTCCAGAATAATCTAATTGATCAAGCAGTGTTTCTTTTTAATTTGTGTTTCTAACTACACAGTAAGATTTTTTTCCTTTTGAAAGTGATAAAAAATTCAACACCTATTCCAGTCTAGCAAACACAGTATTTCTTTCATTTCCAGCTATCGTATAACAAGGCGATGATAAAGTACAGTATCTTTTCCTCACAGCACAAGCAAATACATTTCCAGAGACAAAGTCAGAATAATTGGACTTTTGAAGCTTTTTTATCTATTTTTGTATTTTATGTGTTCAACACAAATCTCTTAACCGAGCTCTGTATAAACTAAATTGTGCCTGTCTTGCTTCATAAGAATGGGGCACTATTCTTTCTGCAAATTCAGTGCAAATTCCTATCTGAGCATTTTCCCCGGGATAAGATGGGGTTCTGTGATTGAGCCTCAAATTCCTGCAGACTCTGTACTTGGCCTACAATTTACAGGAGCAAAAATCTGGAACTGCAATCTTGATTTGAGTCTTCTGGCTTGGAATCATTTGGTTTATTTATTATATCAACAGAGGCTTTTTTTTTTTTTTCCTGCAAAAGCCATCTGAGGACAGACCTTCAGCATTAGTGACCAGGCAATATAGTGCAGCCCTGCTCTGCAGGCTCCCTCTGCAGAAAGGTTGAGCCTGATGTACAACCATGAGCATGCCTGAGCATGAAGCCATTCTCTGAGCATCATGTCTAATTGCACATGAAAGCAATTAATGCCAACATTTACACTGATGTCATTCAGCCTCCTTGATGTATTTTTGTTGATCACCCTGGTTCCAAAGCAAAGCTCATCACCTGCTGTAGAGACAGAACTGAATGAAACCTTGATGATGAGTTTTGTGAGGGCACCATTCATATGCATGGTGGTGTGAACACCTTTATGTCACACCATCTGGAGCACACACACTCGGGGTGCAGGGCAGAGAGAAGGGGTTATCAGCCTCTAAGGTTGCCCTGGTATTCAAGTTTTTGGAGCATTTATATATCACTCAGGAATGAAAACCTGGTAATTCCAAAAGGTTTTAGCCACTGACCTGAGTGTGATGATACTTTTACCTAAACACACACCCATCACTAGATTATCTTTCAGTACAACTGACTTTGGGAAGCAATCTGAATGTTTTTGCAGTTGTGAAAAGCATCCACAGCAGGGAGTCCCGAGTCCTCAGCACCCTCTGACCAGGCAGGAGATGTCCTGTCCCTCCATCTTCATGGGGCAGCACAAGCCAGCAACTGTTGAATTGATGTACTTGGTAGAACAGTGGAAATAAGAAACCATCCTCAGCTGAGTGTTTCCTACACAGTTTTTGCTGATGCTCAACCTCTGAGCAATGACAAGCATGGCATGAGTTTGTGCAGGGATTATTTTAGAGCCATTTTCTCTAAACCCCTCACTGCACCATAATTTAGTATTTATGGAAATGTATCTACAAAACATGTAACCTTTTATCAATTTCCATGGTGATGTCTGAGTGAAAATACTTCTAACTTCAGAAGAATTTGTTAATTTTCATGACAAGAAGTCTTTGCAATCACATTAAGTGCAAGAATTTTGACACGGAAAGGTGATTCCTCTCACAGAGATGAGAGAGATGTGCAAATAAGATTCTGAATGGACATGCTGTCACAATTTTAACATGGAACATGAACAATACATCCCTAGAATATTATGCTTTCATTTTATCTTTTATAAGTTCATAAAACATTCATCTTCTTTCCCAGCGACGCTGTGAGATCAATCTCAGCAGCACTGTTAGTTCATATGAAATGTAAAATGAAACTGATTATAGGGCATAAAAGAGGAAAGTGTCTTTTTGGTCCAATCCAAGGGAAATGAAAACGCAACAGGAAAGAAATAATTTCCAAAGTAGGTCTTTTGTAGTTTCTTAATCTATCACCAGGTAAGAGCAATAACTAAATTTTTATAGATATTTTAATAGTGAGATAAATGATTGAATACTAAATATTATAATGGGGAATGAAGATACTAGAAACTGAAATGCAATGAAAGATACAGGCTAATGCACATTATTCAGAGCAGTAATACCCTAGCCAGCAGTGAGGCCTACCAGTGGGTACAGGAGAATTTAAGCTGGCGAGTGCACAGACAGTAGACAACTTGTCATTCCAAACCAGGCAGCTACTCAGACACTTCACTTGGTATTTTTCAGCTTCCCAGCCACCTCACACTTCCCTTTCCATTCACAGCAACAGGTTTTTGTAGGTTTGCTATCTCTCTAGAGTCAGGCCAAATTAAAAGGATGATTTGCTGATAGGGTGTTCTGTGCAGTTTGTTTCTACCTTATTCTATCTCCCAGTGAGGGTATTTACTGGGATATCATTTAAACTTGCATTTCTGTGGCAAGAGGCCATCGTTTGTTTATTTTAATGGCTCTTACCAAATTTCTTTTGACAGCTTGTCTCCCAGAACTTTGTCCCTGGGGAGCTTTTTGACCTCCAACAATTTTTCTGTATCTCACCTTCATCAACTCTCAAGCAGCCTGCAAGAGCAGCACAGGAACTATATTATAGTGAAGCTTGAGAAGAAAAGAGGGAAAGAAAACCAGAAAAAAATCACATTTAGAACAAGCAGAAATACAGAGATGATCAGGAGAGAATAAAATGTCTCCTGAAATCTTATAAACTCATTATAAGCTATATTACTTAGATGAACTCTTTAATTTTCCCCTCACTCTCAGAGTATACATTTATTTTCAGTAGTGGCACAGGGACTCTTTTCTTCATATCCAGAAGTGAACAGATTTGCCCTCTAAATCCTCTAATGGGTTGAGGAAGCTGAGTATTTCCCATTACTTTCATTCTATCCAGATATATGTTCTACAGAGTTTTGAAGTCTACAGTTAAAGAATAGATTATTTCGAAACACTGATGGCCAAAGCTACAGAAAGTTTTGGTCTAAGACTTAAAAAAGAAAAAAAGAAAAGAAAAGAAGGCACAGAAAACCTCAAAAATGTTTCTTTGTCTTTGCAGTACACTGAACCATGTATTTTTATCAAAGCTTTCAGAATTTGGAGGACTTGGGAAAAGACGTTTTAAATAAATAGCCTAAGGTTTTACACTTTCTGAAGCAAAAGTAGTCAAAATCTGAAGCCAGAAAATTGGAAAAGATTTTATTAGCAATAATACTAAACTCATACTAGTGAAACCAGGCTGACAGAAGACATGAGTGGCAGTACTAAATACTGTAACAAATGTCTAGTGACTTTTTGGTGCAATCTTCAAAGGCTAGGAATTTGCAAATCCAAAGAAACGACTTAGAATCTTCTCAGTATTCCAAGGAGCACATTTAAAGCTGCAAGCAGAAGACAGTGAAATCCAGCTCCACTGGTGGGAAGATCAGCTATTACATACAAACTTTCTGGGTAACTAAGGGCATGGGGGCTGTTTTTGTGAATTTGGATAGAAACATCTGAATTCTGCCTGTGTCCTCGGTGACCATATGTTCTTTGGTGGAGCCAGATTGTAGTGTGAGAAGCCTCCTGTAAGAATAAAGCTGTTGAGTGGCTGACCTGCTAAACACAAAACTGTGAGAGAAAAGAGAAAATATGCTCATTATAAAATGGAAAAAATTAGGAGATGGCGAAGTCATGTAGTATGTAGTTAACATCCAGTCACACAGGAAGCATGTGCTGAGGAAATTTAATGTCTTTGGAGTTCCAAGTCCAACACTATAAAGACACTGGCCAGGTAGAGAACTCCATTCCTGCATAAATTGCCTGAATCTGTAGTGTTGCAATAGGAAGGATTACTGTCCAGCTATATTTACCAAAGTCTCACACTTCAGCTTACTCATGCGCTCAACTGTAGTCCCAAAAGTACAGTGACTTACTGGTTCCTGTGTTTACAGACTGAGATTTAAATGCATAATAGAAGTCATTGGTGTTGTATTTGGGTGAATGTGTTCCATTATGTTCTGTTGTTACTTTTACCCATAGGAAATACCTTGTGTTAGATACCCTACATTCACACTCAGGGCCAGTTCATGTCCTGGGATGAAACCCAGTGGAAGGGACTAACAGAAAGATCTTGGCGAGTCACAAACTCCCTTTCATGCTCTTCAGGGGCCAGGCAGAAAATCTGCAGAGTCACCCCCTCAGCCACAGGCTCAGACACTTGCTCTGTCAGAGACTGGCCTCTGTTACTGTAAAAATAGATATCTGAAAGAGTGTAGCTACTGTAAAGGGACCTTATGTGAGGTTTAATTTCCTCAGAATATTTCCAACAGAAGATCAAATCAAACTATGCATTTCTATTAGAGTCATTCCTTTCCTAGAGCAGAACAACAAACCAGTGATGACTTTGTGTGTACACAGACAACCCAAAACTAAAAACTTAAGCCCCCTAGAAGAGAATGCTGCAGAGAAATCCTGCATCCCTCAGTCATCCTTTAACTGCAACATCCTGATCTTTACAGATATGACCTGGCAGTCCACTCACCAGCCTCTGTTCATATCCAAACCTGAGAGCTGCCATCCTTCTCTGGTGTGAGGATAACTAACACACAGCTCTGATGGGGGAGAACTCCTTACACCTACCCCCACCTCTCTTTTGCAAACTATGGACTCACATTGCTGCCCAGCTTCAGCAGGCAAAGTGAACACACCAGCTCTACATGACACTGTTAGATGAATACAGCTATCTAAACCTGTTGGAAATACAGAGATCATTCAGCTTGATTTGTGTTAAACTGGAAATCCTCTGACTTGTAGGTCCTCTAAAATGGGAGTTTGTAGGTAATAGACATCTACCTATTACCTAGTATTAATATCATCTAACTTAAAATGGTAATGACCACTGACAAGAATTCTGATCATCGGAGACCCCCAAGAAACAGGAAAGTAACTCCCCCAGGATTCCCCTCCCCCATCTTCTAGGAATATTTCAAATATTTCTTAACAGCTGCGTTTTTGGCAGATGTCCTGGTGGTGCACATATATTGTGGTGAACGTGGAGTTATTTAGAAATTTGCTTTTAATTATCAGACAAATCAACAACTGCAATACACGCTAGAAAAATAACTATAAACTCTAAATGAAGAAATGGCGACCACTTCAGTGAAGTGAGCTTTAGCAGAGCAGGGGGCTCTGCAGAGGATTGATGGTGAAACATTTGGGAAATGGAAGGACAACGAGATGTTATGTCTTGCAATTCCTCTTTTTAGCCTTTTGCTTCCTACAGCACTCTTGAACTGAAGAGCAAGACAAAATGCAAGGGCAGGACTACAGGGAAAAACAAGCCTAGTGACTCCTGCTCTCGAGATGTCTGAGCCTGTTTCTGTCCAGATCACAGACCCTGCTCACAGTGGCAGCAGGACACTCCTGCTGGAGACCATTACTGTAATTCTTGTCCCACTAGGGAAAACCTCTTAGTACCTTCCAGCCGAAGTACCTTTGCAGCTTTCCTCCTGTCTTCAGCTGCCTGTGCTTATGGATCGCTTATTTCCAGTGCTGTGGGGTCTTCACAGAATCACAGAATCACAGAATCACAGAAATTAGGGGCTGGAAGGGACCTAGAAGATCATCTAGTCCAACCCCCCTGCCCGAGCAGGATCACCTAGACCAAGTCACTCAGGAACAGATCCAGGCGGGTCTTAAGTGTCTCCAGAGATGGAGACTCCACAACCCCCCTGGGCAGCCTGTTCCAGAGCTCTGGCACCCTCACTGAGAAAAAGTTCTT
>VYZU01000077.1:7655-53181 GCA_013401355.1 Ceyx cyanopectus | reverse complement strand
GACCAGTCTGCTCAATTGGTCTCTAACCCAAGCCTCATCAAGAACTTCCTCCCTCCAGATTTCATCTGTGGTCTTGGAGACCTGGGACTCCTGGTAGCTGACCTTAGCAGTAAAGACCGAGGCAAAGGTGGCATTCAGTAACTCAGCCTTCTCTCTGTCCTCAGTCACCAGGGCACCCGCTTCATCGCTTTTGTGATTATTATTATTATTATTATTTAATACCACTTTTGTGAATCCCTTATGTAGAGAGTTTGCACCGCTGGCCAGAACCACACAGCAAAGCAGGTGGAATGACTTGCAGGATCCAGAGATGAAGAATTTCTCATTGCTTTCTTCTAGTCTTCGTGTGCCTATTCCACTCTGAGTACACAAGGACATTAAACAAGTAATTCTGGGAGAACATGAACTGAGGAACCTCGTTTCCCACAGACTTATTCCGAGGCTGATAATGAGCTGTAATTGAAACTTTTCTCATTACCAAGACATTTATATGGTCTCTCAACCATGTGAATCACTGTTTAATAAGAGGCAAGTTCATGTTACAGCCTTTGGGACATTTACAGGATCTCTCAGCCCTACCCAGCTGCCTATTTTCATGAAATAACTTAATTATATTAGAGATAGATTTGGGTGAAACTGTCCAACAGCTTCAAAAGTTATTGGAGAAGTAAAGGAGACACAGCCAAGCATGATCACATAAAGGCCTGTTTCCATAGGAACCTAGAGGGGAAACAGCAATACAATTTGTGAAAAATTTCATTGCAGAGTCACTTTAATTGAAATTTTAAAAATATCTGACCAGCTTTAAATCACGTGCTGTAGCACATGCTGCATTTCTCCTGCCTTCCCCCATTCAGTTCCCTGCCTTCACGCACCCTGCTCTCCCTCACCCTGCAGGCACCAAAACGAAGCCTTTGCAAGTTGGGAGGTTGCTCTGCCCGTCTTTTGTCAATCTCCCCTTCAGATGGAAACTATATTTTAGGCAATGCGAGCTTCTCAGGAAGACATGCCAGCTGCTACTCTCCCCTACTTGTACACACGTTAGGCACATGACAGAGCTACCGCAAGGGAGAGCCCGCAGGAGCAGCGGCATCACCTGCCAAACAAAACACTTCCCAGGGCTTGGGCAGAGCAAAGCTCTGGCAGTTGGAAATGCTGCGGTCATTTGGTGTTCAAGGAGCAGATGGCAACCCGAATTAAGTTGGAGAACACCTGGCAGGTGATGGTGAGTGGATTTTATAGAAAAAACTTCCACCCTTCTCTTTGTTACACCCTCTTCAGGTGTAACATCCACCTGAGCTCCTGTCTCCCGGGGCCACAGTAACTAAAAAATGACGCCCATCTACACCGCAGTAAACTGAAGTGTGAGACCTCAAAGCGGAGGGAAACCGCTCTGCAGACATTCATAACATTGAGATCCTCGAAGTAAACGTCTATTTGTTCTCCCAGCCACAACTCAGAGGCCGTCCGCCGCTGGGTCCTTCCCTGCCATGAGCAGAAGTACCGGACCACAGCACCTCTGTGTCTCTCCATCTCGGGCAGCCTTCCCGAGCTCCAGCAAGCCACCGACGCGGGCTCCACACGCTTAGGAGGCTGCGGGTTATCCCGTGCAGCGCTGGGATCCGCTCTGCCCGCGGAGCGCGGCCGGGAGGCGCCTGAGGCGGCCGGGGCGGGGCAGCCACAGCCGGGCCCGCCCGCGCTATCTTGCCCTCGAGCGCCCCCTCTCGGCCGGGGCCGGTCGGCGGGCTCGGGGGGCCCGGGCGGGTGTCGCCGCTTTCCCCGCCCGTCCGCCGGCTGCCTTCGCTGCCCCCGCCCGGGCCGCTCTCCGCCTTCTGCCGGCCGTGCCAGGCAGCCTCTCTCTCGGCCTTCACTACCGGGTCAGGCGAGGCGGGAGCGGCTCCGGCACCGACACCGACAGCCCTCCTCCTCCTCCTCCTCCCCCCGCCGCGGTCGTCCCCTCCCTCGTCCCCTCCCTCCCCGCTGCCAGTTTCTCTACAACTAGTACATCCACGCACAGGCAGGGTCCCGGCCGCCGCGGCTGCCATGGATATCAGCTAAAGCCGGACGGAGAGGGCAGAGAGGCGCTCCCCGACCCAGCTCCCGAGCCCCTGCGGGGCCGCCGCGCCCTCCCTCCCGCCGGTCGGCAGCAGCGGCCGCCGCTCCCCGTCCGCCCCGAGCCTGCCCCGGAGAGGGGGGGAAGAGAGGGAGGGAGGGAAGAAGCACGGAATACAGGGAGGGAGTCGGGCAGAGCATCCCCACGGCAATGTCCAAGGGCTTGAAGAAGAAAAGCCACTGGACGAGCCGAGTCCACGAGATCGTGATCGTGAGGAACCCGGAGGGGCAGCTGGGCTTCGAGCTGAAGGGGGGCGCCGAGAACGGGCAGTTCCCCTACCTGGGGGAGGTGAAGCCCGGCAAGGTGGCCTATGAGGGCGGCAGCAAGTTAGTGCCGGAGGAGCTCCTGCTGGAGGTGAACGAGACCCCCGTGGCCGGGCTCACCATCAGGGATGTGCTGGCCGTGATCAAGCACTGCAAGGACCCCATCCGGCTCAAGTGCGTCAAGCAAGGTAAGGCGGGGACGGGCACCCCCACAAGCTCCACCGCCCCCACCCTGGGGGGCCGGGGCAGGTCTGTGGGGGGAGCGGGGAGGGGAGCAACTTTGTTACTGCAGTTTGACTTTCCCCCTCCGTGCCGGAGCCGTCTCCCCTCCCCGCCGGCGGGGTGAGGCTGCGAGCGGCGCTGCGCGGTGCCCGCAGCCGGGCGAATTAAATGTGCGTCAGTGACAGCGCTTCGCCATGCCGCCAACGGGGACGGGGGGGCGGCAGCGCCGCCGGGCAGCACCCCCCTCAGCATCCCCCGTCCTCCGCCCGGGGCCGGCTACCGCCCGCCGCGCCCGCCGCCACCGGCCGCCCCTCCAGCTGCTGCTGCCGGCGCTGCCGGAGGGGCCGGAGGAGCGGCCGGGTTGGGCTGCGGAGCGGGGCTTGCCCTTGGCTTTGGGTCGCTCCGGGCGCCTTGGCCGGGGGGCCGAGGCTTGCCGCTGCGCGCTGCCTCCCCGCTCGAATTAAGGGCGGCTTTAGCATCTCTTAAGTGTCATTAGTGGAAAAGTCATTCATTTGATCCCTGGTGAAAACGATCGCCTAAGCCTAGGGAACGGGGAGCTCGGAAGAAGTGGAAGAGGCAGAGAGAAACTTTTGGGAGAGAATGGGCTACTTTCGCCTCTCTGTTTCTCTTGCTTATTTTTCAAGTACTGTAATAAGTTAATGGATTTCCAGGAAAGTCAGTAGAGAAGCCACAGATGCTGTTTACATGTTTGTTTCTGTCCTCTTTAAACTGTGCTGAGTTGGGCTGTCTGCATCTGAGCGCTGGTAAGGAGGTTTCTGCTACCCCAGCAGCTCATCTGAAGCGCAGGAGCTGTGATCTGTCTGGGAATCGGGTCTGTAGATGCTCCTTGGATGCAGGTGGTGCAGCAGCTGTGCTCGTAGTGCCAGAGCACACGCAGTGCAAAGCACACGCAGTGCCCAAGCACACTGGGCAGCGAGCTCAGCGATTCAGAACTTGGGGATTGCTGTGGTGGGAAGATTGTAGATGTGCTCCTCAGACACCTGTGCTCGGTGACTGTCGCCAGCAGCCTCTGCTCAGAGGACATAGAGGAGAGTTCCTCTGACATTTGGTATCATTTTGTAATTTATTTTCCTTATATTCACTGGCGGTTTATTGGTTAAAGTATCACTTGTGATGCTTGTGAGTGCTTGAATAATAATAATGCCTATTATTAGTTTATCCAAACATGTCTGAATCAGTAGAACAAATTTGACTTTCAGGCCTTCAGAATGTACTTTATGATATATTCAGTTATCTACATAAGGTCAAACTTCTAAATGTAGATATGATCTGGGATTTTTCTATTTGTCCTTTTGGGTAAGTTGTGCAATATATTGTAGATGGTATCTCGATAGTCAGGCAATGCAGGCAGACACAATAGTTGATGTGATAAGTGAAGATTAGAAAGGAGTATAATAGATTCTGTTGTACAGTATAATGGCATCTCTTGCAATATAATGTCACCTGAATTTCAGGAAACCTCCTCTGTAGTTTTCTCTTTTTATTAATAACTTCAGTGTGAGTGGTGTTACAGTGAGGGAATTCAAGAAGCAGCAGTGGTGGAAGTGTCAAGAAGATAAGGGCACATTGTTAAGTTATGGAAATTCTTTTTTGCATAATTCCTATAGAGGCTTTACAGTAATGCCAATTTAAGGTTACATTAATTTACTACATGAAGCAGTCTCTGTCCCACCTCTTCACTGTTGTTCTAGTATTTCTCTTGGAGTCAAAGCAATCACTAGTGATTCATTAGTGTGTGCACCTTTAATAAAGATATCTGTCATACATGAATTAGGGACATTAGTCAGGCTTCTAGTCTGTGGATTACTGCAAGTTTCTTGAATGAGATACAGAGGATAAATCCTGCATTCCACCTAGTTTCTGTCTCTCAGGATTTTTACATCAGTTTCTTAACACACTACACTTTTGATGTGAGTCCTCAAAGTACTGGCCAGATGACTTGTGTGTGTGAAAGTGACAGTTCTGCGTAGATTACTGGACTGAGGGAGACTTCCTGGCTTTCTGTGCTCCTAGCATCTTCCACTTTGCCAAAGAGAGAGGCCTTCTGGATCCAACTTACTATTTTTAATAAAAAACCCATCTGATTCCTCCTTAGTGTAATTCAGTCTCATTTCTGCACCCTTTGGGTACAGAGCACAGACAAGAGGCATCTATGGTACAGTAACAAATTACCATTCCCTAACAGTACTTTGCAGCAGTGTGTAGGATTCAAAACAAAGCTGGGCAATAAAATCTTTATATGTTTGTGTAACTTTTGTCTCCTTTTAATTATAAAACACCTTTAGTGTGCTGGAACAAGGTTAATGACTCCATTATCATTATTTCCACATAATTTATCAATGATATCCCTGTAAATTAGAATAGCATGACCTTGAATGCACCATGTGACTGGAGCTGCTTCTTCAGTGCTAGGAATGAAGGCATGAAGTCCAAGAGAGAAATGTGGAGGTAGGGCACGACTATTTATAATACAGTGCCTAAGAGACTCTGAGTATTTCTCCTGGTTGAAAGTTTTGATCATTCAGTAGTGAAAATTAACTTGCAGATGAAATCAGGGAATGGCTAATTCAGTTTACAGGAATTATCTTAACTCTTTTGAAGTACGGGAAATAAAGGTGCTTTCATGATTTTTCATTATGTTGTGTTTGATTAAACACCCCTCTCTCTGAAATAATGAAATACTTAATCTTGTATCATATTATGAGGTGAAATACTTCTTTAAAAAAAGTCCAATGGAGTGTTGCTATTTTATGTGAGCTGAACAGCTTGAGCTAAAAATATTAACTTAGAAAAAAACAATCCTATAATGTAGGAGTTGCTGTATATCATCAGGAAGAGTAAACATAATGAGAAACTAATTAGCAGTTCTACGATATGATCTGACACAGGACTCTCCTAAGTATGATACCCAATAAATAAGGTTTTAATGCAGGAAATTGTTGCCTGATTTTTTTCATGAGGAAAAAAATTGTTATAAGGACCGTTATTATTTAATTTGAATTGTAAGAGTTCATAGAGAAGTATTCCTTGGAGACTGTTTCCTGTTTAGGTTTTGTTGTTTTATTTTGCTAGCCAGTTATTGTGCTACTGTTGGCAGAATCACAGAGATTCTCTTGAAACACATGGGGTGAAGCCTTCACCCAGATGAAGTCAATGGTGAAGCTGTACTTGACATCAAATAAAAAAGCCAGGATTTCCTTTGCAGTCCCCTGCTTTTTGGAATATATATTCTTCCAGGGAGACAGTTTTGTACAGCAGTCAAATTAGTTGGGCGTATTTGCAAATGTTATGCATTCTGACCTTCTGCTCTCACTAGTGAAGAGCATTACTATTTCTGACAGAAATACTTCTGAGTTTCAGATGTGATTGTTTGTATATGCAGAGCAGTTTAGATGCAGTACTATCTCCTTCCTACAGACGCGTAGTTGTAGAAGTAGCAACGTGTTAAGGAAAGGCATCCTAATTTGGCTAAGTAGTCACACAGGAGGAGCCGTGTGAGGAGCAGTGTTGTCTCCAGTTCCCCTCAGCTCCTCACTGCTGCCTCAGATCCACAGTATTTCCCTCCAGTAGTTCCCATCAGTAGGTGACACAGTCCATGGTGTGCAGACTCCAGCGTTGGGTTTGGTTTGAAGGGTTGCAGAAACAGCCCACTCAGCTGCTCTGAGTAAACCAGGATCTTCCTTTGCACACTTACAAACCTGCACAGGTGCCCTCAGCAAAGCCCCAGTGAACAATCTGAAAACATGGGTTTCACAACTTTGCAGCATTACAGCAAATTTTGTCCTAGAGCTGCTGCCTGACACTTCCTCAAGGAAAATGGTTTGGAACTACTAAGTAACCAGGTGATCTAACTGTGCAATTTGTAGTGTTTAGTGGTGTGACCATGTGAAATATGAATGTCATTGATGTTTATATTGACACTTTGTCTCTGATTGGACCCTAAAACATCAGACTTTAAGTTTCAACCCATATGCTTCAGCTCCTTCTGCAAAAAGGGAGTATTGTCCCAGCATCCACTGATTTGTGGCTCAGGGGTTTAGTAGCCTTGTAGTGGTTTTGTTTTGTTACTTAACGAGTTCATCCATGAGTTTTACACCTGAGGCCTGGCTTGCAGTTACCTTTTTTATTTGTTTAAAAGCCTGTGACAAGTCTGTCACCTGAGAAGTACAGGAATGTTTTGGTGTGCCAAAGTTTTTCCCTGCACGTGCAAATACCATGTCTCCTAGTTAACATGATACTGTTTTCCTACAGACTTTTTCACACACATATTCCTAGATGTAGTTATTTTTTTAAGAAATGTCTTTGGTTATTTCAGTTCATCAGTATATCTCTTATATGTTCATTAAAACTGTGCATACAGATTTGTCTTTTTGTGGATTTGTTTTGTTTTTCCTTCGTCTGTGTGTGTATATTTATATGTGTGTATACACTGGGTATATAATATATACTATCTTTGAAGATGTGAATGTTGGATAACATTTTCTCCACTAATATAAAGAACAATATTTTAGAACAGCAAGCTGCATGATTTTCCCAAATAATACAAAAACCAACCCCACAGGGTTCTTGAAAACCTGTGTGGTTGCACTTCTGGGATATAATGCAAGGACAGTACTTCAAAATAAATTATACTTCACATATGCACCCATTTCCTAACTTGTGCTGCTTAGGACTTTAATAATTCTAGAAATTTAATTCTGAATTCTCTTTCTACCATTACTTTATGTCATTCTTGCTTGTCCATCTTAATTTAAATGCCATTTAAACTGACTTCTGACTCATGTGGCTGGTGATTTTTTCTTCATCTTCTCCAGAGAGATTGTGATGTTTCAAGTCAGGAACTCTGTTTACTGGCAGTAGAATTATACTCATCAGTCTTTTTCCTTCTGTGAGAATTACAAATGTGCCATTAAAGGATAGGGCTGTAATTTTGTTAGTGCATCATTTCCTCAATGAAATGAAATAATTGTGAGTGCTCTGCCTTAGTTCTGTTAAGTCACTTATGGTAAAGTTCATCCCATCCTAACACTTGTCCATCTGTTGATACTGTTGAGATCAAAAGGAAGTACTTGTATGAGGGGGTGAAATTGCATCTCTCCCATTCTGTGCCTCCTATAACCTCACCTGCATTAATTCAGCATTTCATGAAAGATGGATTCTGAGCTTTTGCCTTCAGTGTTCATGATCTTCTCCTTGTCCTTTATAGATGAGGAGCTCCTTTCATGGAATGAAAGAGTTGATAAATTATTAATCTATTTTTTTGGTGTACCAGACATGGTGTATACGTGGAAGAAGTGCTCCTTCAGAGGGGATTTACGTGAGGAGGTGTTCAGAACTGATTCAAAAAGTGCTGCAATATTTGTTGAGGCAGATGTTTCTTGTTCTTCCCTTCCTCTTGGTGGTGTAAACAAAACCCAACCAACCAAACAAGTTTTTTGCTGGAGAGCATCAAGGCAAGAAGAACATAGTGCTAGTGCTTGTCAGTTAACATTCTGAAAGTTGTATTTTTTTTCTTCCATACTTAATAACATGTGTTTATAAATAAATGCATAAACATCTATATATACTTTTTTTTTTTAGAGGTATGGGTAGGACTTTTGATCTGCTTTAACAAAATAAAACTTCATCTAGTGTTCCTAAACTGGACAAAGAATCCTCACTGGTAATTGATAATCTCTAAAACACTAGCATTAAAAGTCTCTTTAAATCTCCTATCCATAATTTGGACTCTTCCCTAGAAGCTGAGTTGACAGAAGGCTGTTTTTGTCTATTTCCCACGTACTTATCCTTTTTACAGTGTGTAAATGAACTACAAATGCATTATTGCTGAACTCTCAGTCAGCACATGCAGATTGCTGAGATCCAGACAGCTTAATCAAAAGGTGTATTGCTGTCAGCACAGCACTTCAGGTGTCTTCTCATTACTATATAGGATATGATTAGTAATATATGATTAATGCTGGTTTACTCTGCTTATCAGCTTCAGACTTCAGTGGAAGTCTTCGATTATTTCCACAGTGCATGAACTCAAGGTGAAGGAAAGTAAGACAGGGAGAAAGATGGAGAAAGTCAAATGTGGGAATCTTCCAGGAAAAATATTCAGAGGTTGTTAAATTAAAATATTACTGGTTTTAGAAATCACAGGTTCTGTCACATGGAAGAGAGGCTGTACAGCCCTGGGGAGATTCTCCAGCACAGGGAATGTGCATTTCCTAGGTTTCTCTTAGTTCCTCCAAATATGTTCAAATCATAGAATCACAGAACTCTTCAGGTTGGAAAAGAACTTTTAAGATCATTGAGTCCAACTGTTAACCCAGCACTGCCAACTCCACCACTAAACCATGTTCCTAAGCAGCACATTTACACAGCTTTGAGAGAACCTCCAGGGATGGTGGCCAAACACTTCCCTGGGCTGGCTGTTCCAGGGCTTGACAACCCTTTTGGTGAAGAAATTTTCCAAATACCCAGTCTAAACCTCCCCTGGTGCAACCAGAAGCTGTTTCCTCTTGTCCTGTCACTTGGGAGAAGAGACTGACCCCACCTTGCTACAGCCTCCTTTCAGGTGGTTATAGAGGGTGGTAGAGTCTTCTCTGAGCCTTCCTTTCTCCAGCTAAACAGCCTCAGTTCCCTCAGCCACTTCTCCTGACTGCCACTGATGTCCTCCTTGCCTTCACCACTGTTCTGCTACTAAAGCATCTTCAGGCTTCCTATGTCCCTAGAATTCACCTTGACCCTGTCACTTAGTGTGTCTTTCAGGTCTGGCATTAGCACCAACTAGTTTATTCTACTCAACATATTACTACCCTCTATGCTTGAATTTACTTCAGAAAGGATGCAGCAACTTGTTTTGACCCAGAATTTTGGCATTCTGTGATTCCAGATCATTCCTGTTCTGATGGAAGCAAGCCTGGTATAACAGCCTCCCATTGTCCCTGGCCTGGGAGATACGTGACACAGCCTTGACAACATATGGGGATCTCTACAGCCAGTCATGGCACTCATTGCATTGAATTATCCTGGACCATTGCATTGTTCAGAGTCCCCACATTATCACACTGGGGGCCAGAGTTTCCCTTGAAACTCCTGTTAGGTCAGACACTGAGGAAGAGCCATAGTGAGCTTGTTTGCTTGCTTTTAGAAACTCAGAATAGAAGAAATATTGTGTCCTCAGTATTCAGAAAAAAAAAAAAAAAGAGGAAAAAACCATAGAAATAGATTTTATAGTTATAAGCAGTGCTGATAAATTTGCTGTGAATAGCAGAGATGGAAAAGAATAGTTGGAATATAATGAATAAAATTTTCTGCACTGTATACTAGCAAGTAAATTGTGTAGCTGTGTTAATGTTACATTAGTATTCCAGAGTGGAAATCCTTCCAGGAAACAGCTACAAGTTATCTTTTATTACTTACCTATTTAATCTTGGTATCTTCACACCTCACACTGTCCTTGCATTTGTTGAAATGTGGAATATAATTTTTCAATTGCACTTTAAAAAAAAAAATTAATAAAAAAATAACCTTCAAGTTTTGTTTCCTTCATGGCAGTTACAACATAATCTGCTTATTTCTGATGAAATATATCAATTTCATAAATCCACACCTAACATGCTAGAGGAGCTGAAAGAAAACAAAATCAGGGCATCAGTCTCATTCCAGGACATCTGTTTCACATCTAAGTTCTTCTAACACACAGAGTTTTAGTTGCTTGATGTGGAGCTCACACTGAAAACTGAGGAACAGTCCAGTTTGTACCTCAGTTACCCTGAGGAGTTTCTGAGGGGTTGCATTCTCATGGCTGGTTCTTTAACTAGTATCAAACAACATGGAATGGCTGTTTCTTTCTATTACTTCTTTCCTGACTCCTTCCTTGTCCTAAATCTGCATTAATAAATGTCACTTAAGCCTCACTTATGCTTCCAAAATGGTACATTAGTACAAACAAGGGATAATCCCATTACGTTTTACTTTTCAGTCCTTGTACAGAACAGCATTTTCTGTGTTGGAGTCTTGCAGAGCCCTGTTGCAAACTGAGAGAGCACCTTGGTGCTCAGCACTGAGCAGTCCTGGTGGGGTGGGAAAGGCAGCAGCTGCTGGTCTCTTGTCACAGGCTGAGGCAGGAGGGGAACACATTTTCAACTGCATGGTATTTGCTTAGGTGAAGTGTAATTAGCTCCCAGTTTCCCTGCACTTTCTTTGCCCAGCTCTCCTAAAGCTCACTTCTGCTCTGCACTTGGCAGTCCGAGGTGTGCTGTGACTTCTGCCCACTGCAGTGTTGCTGATTGGTTTTGTTGGTGTGTCCAGTTTCTCTTTCCATATGGGTTATTATATCTGCCTGTTGTCTTCTAGATAAAGCCTGAAAGCTTTTGGTGAGAGGAGCTGCCTTTTAGTTGCAGCAACTAGCAGGACAATTTCAGGTTGGGAGTCTGTAGTTTCTATGGCAATTAAAGGCAGTGTTGATATTACACTCAGAGTTAGCCATGGTGACTTTCTTAGTGGAAATACTCTATATCATTTTAGCATAGGATCTGTTACTCCAGCTGACAATATTTCAGTCTTTGTGATAGATGTAAAGTGGACAAAGGTTGAGCAATATGAGTTACTAGAAAATACCAGGTTGAGATCTTCTGTTATTGGTAGCACTAGTCTGTTGTCTCACGGTCCTTCTATTACAGCTACTGCTAGTGAAGCCTGTTCAAAAAAACCTTAGCTATACTCTATACAGAGAATAGATTTCCCAAATAATTTAGTTTTTCTTCTTATCTGCTCCATTTACTTGGGGAAGAACATTTCTCTCCTGTAAATTTATAGAAGAATTATTGGAATTTCTGATAAGACAGTATAAAGAGCTTTTTCAACACTCTATTTGGTCATTATCCACTAGAAATAGCATAAAAGATTTCAGGAAAAGAATTCATCACAGCACTGGAGGTTTTGTTGGGAAAATAGAGTAAAATCAAGATGATGGGTTTTCTTAATTAAAATTAAAAGTCAGTAATTGAAATATTAATTAAAAGGTCTTCTGAATTCATATTTATGATGAGTTTTTATGCTATGCCTGTGGTACTTATGTACTGAAATACTCTTCAGAACAGATGAACCCATAAAATTTAAAGATGTGTCTTTTAAATATGTGTGAAATATTGTAGGGGTTTGTGAACAGTTAATCTAACTTGCAGAAGTATAACAGCTGCTTTGCCTTGATAAGGAGTCATGTCTGTGTGTGTATTTTAAGGGAAATAAAATTAATGTTTCTGAATGTGAAAGTTGAAGAAACAGAAGATTAATTTTTTGCTTACCTGAGAAAGTTCCTCCTGCACCTGACCAGGGCTGTATTAGTTTTCATTAGGAAATTTAGCAGATCCCATTTGGATCCTAAAGTGTTCTTTTGGGTCAATATTAAGTAGATTTGTAGTAAATAGTAAGCAGCTTTCTGACCAACTGCTGTAGGAACTGGATGCAGTAAGAATTCCTCCCTCTATCTGCACAGCTGGCCAGGCAGCGAGGATGCTGCTGCTGGGAGAGGGATTTGCAGTTGAGACATTAAAACAGAAGTCTTCACATGGATCCCTCTAGACACTAATATTATTCTTGCTATTAAACTATCTGAATAGCTTCCAGATTGTAAAAATCCTTTACAAAAAGAGCTTATTCAGACTTCCCCAACAGGGAGTTAGCCTTGGTGTCTTCAACCTCCATGAATTTCAGTCTGGGGAGGGTAGATGGGACTCTGAAACTTCCTCACATCTTTGGTCTGTCTCCTGGTGTAGGCTGAGAAATTGTTCTTCAAAACTCTTGGGAAATTACTGAGTTTCAAAATCGTAGTGATTATATTTTCAACATGAATGCTGTCTTGTGAGTTTTTAATTGTTATTTAAAGTCTGCCTAGCTTATTAGAAAGAAACGTTCTATCTAAATGTGTATGGTTTATCAGTAGAGCTGGCACTGAATTCCTCCAGTGGAACTGCTTAGTTCTATTATTACTATTATTATTATTAATTTAAAAATATCTTAAAAAGTGAATGTTGCTTTTAGTCTATCAAGACAGCTGACATCAGACCCCATGGAGACAGGTGCTAGAAACAGTCAGTACCCCAAGGGTTCAGAAAGTCTAATTAGCCACAGTGGATAGGTGGGAAGAGAGAACCACACCGTGCCAAAAATCTCAGATCAATCAATAAGCAAGTGGAGAGCCCTGCAATGTAATTTAAAAGTCTATGCAGCAATATTGTGCTCAAGTGAAGGCAACACCAGCTGAAAAAACCCTCTCCTGTTCAGTGAGGATTTCTATTGATCGCCTGAGTAAAATGTTTTGGTAGGTATTTATTTTAAATTCCATGACAAATCCCGTGTAAAGCAGAAGCTTTGTCAATAACAATGAAGCACAAGCGTGCAAAGGGCTGTACAGGGGAGAGTGTGATGGAGTGATGTCTCCTGAAATAAAATGTGATTCAGAAATATGCTGGAAGTGGTAAAGTGTAGGAAGCCAAAGTAATATAAATGTATATATTTTAATGAGATATTTATATTTGTTTGCAGTACTAATTGGACATGTAGGTACATCAACCACACTGTAGGAGATAGTTACATTCTTTTGGCCTGTTAAAGCCATTGCTTGACAAATGCCAAATTATGAATAATTTGTGTGGAGGTTTTTTGGAGTGATTTTTTTTTTTCTCCCCCTTTTTCTTTCAAAAAATCATTTGCTTTGGAAGTATGAGAAGACCTAAGGAATATTACCACAGGCAAAGTTTGGCTTTCCAAGTGGCACATGCAAAATGCTAATTAAATAACCAGTGGGAACCTCTCATTTTTCACAATGCTGGGGGATTTCAGGTAGGCTTTGCTGGATGGCAGCTTCTTCCAGAGACATCTTTTGACTCTAACTGGATGGAGTTATTGGCAGGATCCTAACACAGGACTCTTGAGGAATTAAGAAGGACAGCATCTAATGTAAAAGCTGGGTAGTTTCCTAGGAACTGGAGAAGCCCTGCCTGCAGATCCCTGGCTCTGCTGCACGGGAAGGGCTGTGCTGCAGCCCAGCCTAGCAGAGTTAGGACTAGGTTTAGAGTTGCCAGGTGACATCTGTCCAAGTGACTGATGGATCGTGGAGAAGTGAGACTGTCCTGATGCTGTAAGGACATCTGGTCATTCTAGGTAATTCATTAAGGCCATTGCAGTTGCAGTTACACCAAAGGCTTTGCACTTTCTGGCTCTGCTTTTGTCCCTCTGTGGAGAGCTGTTGGTCCCTCTTTGTGCTTTCAGCTCCTCTTTGGCATCAGATTCTCTTTTATCACTGGAAACTTCCACCCTTGGAGAGACTGGCATGGAGGAAGGTGAGGGGGGAGGAAGGAAGAGGCTGGGGGGACTCAGCCAGTATGAGGAGTGTCTGCCTGAGCTGCTGTAGTACATGCCAGTGCAGAGTTAGAGATGATCAGTGAGAGATTGGAGTAGGATTTTGCCTTGTACAAGGAATGAGAGTTAGGTCTTGCCAAATCTATCCTCTTTTTGTGAGAAAGGAGTTGTGAAACATTAAGAATGACATCCAGCTGAGGTTCTGGAGTCCTTTATTAAATCCCCTTTTATGTACCACGATACTTTGAGGTCCTTCAAATAAGACCAGCACAAGCCAATGCAGCACATTATGGACACTTGAACTGATAAAAAAATGCACATCTTCTTTTGAGAACCACATAGCAGTGTTCTCTGTACAGCATCCTTTGTTATGCAGTTACTCTGATAGGATGTTGGTCCTGAAGTTGATCCTGAGCACACTGTTGTCCTGAGTTTGCATTATTAATTTATCCAGGCTTTTTACAGGTGCAGTCATTTGTAGGGCTAAGGACAAAGGAAACCTTGGAAAGTTGACATATCTGACCTAAAAAAGGGCAGCTGGTTTGCAGTGTCTGGCAAATGCAACAGTTTGGTGGGTATTCTGTGCAGCTAGTATCACCAGGGGATAGGTGAGATGAGCTGGACTTTGGCTCAGTCGCCAGAGTTAACTTATTCCTTTAAGGAAAAGGTCCAAGCTGTGTTTGATGGAATAGCTCTGGGATCATTTCCCTCCCAGGACCATCACCAGCCAGCCAGCAATCAGGCTGCTCAGATATGCTGGGTGTCCTCGGAGCAGAAAATGAGAATAGCAGAGTTTGAAGGGTGCTGGGCTCATCCTGTACTGGAGAATGCTGAGTTTTGTCTTGTGCTTGTGTTTGTCCCTCTGTCACTGGCATCAGAAGGAAGGGGTGGCTGAAACTGCACAGGGTGCTGGGCCCAGCTATGTCCCACAACAGATGGGTGAGTAGTGAAGAGCTGTTTGGGTCTTAAGGAATCTGAGCTTTCCCTCTAGGAAAATCATATGTGGCAGCATAAAGCTGTCCCTGAAGACAGGCTGGCATGTAACCTGAATGGGCTCTGAGCTGGCTCAGACACCATCCTGTGCTGCAGGTCTCTGCAGTCAGCTCAGTGAGCTCTGCTGCAGGACTGCACTTGGGTATGGTCCCCAGCTAATATTTGCAAAATAAGATCTCTTTCTTTCTCTTCCGTTGTATTTTTAAAAAGCACAAAATAAACCAAAATACTAACCTCACAATAAAAATAAATAAAACAACCCCCCCAAAAAAACAGATCCTTGTTTTCTGTCCAGATCTCCTCATGTTTATCTGCTAAGATCTGATGGATCACAGAACTGGTGTGGCATTGCTCTGAGTCAAAAGTTTATTCACATGTTTATCCATGTTTTGCCTGAAAACAGTGTTATGTGTCACTGCTGAGAGGCACTTTCCCATCAAATCCAGGGAAGGCTTAGCCTCTGTGTCTCTAAAGCTTTGTGAAATGATTTTTTTCCCCTTGGGCTGGCATCTAGAGATACTGCTGGCTCCTGAGAGCAGCCTGCAGTTGGGGAGGATGGGCCTGCAGTGCTTTACACAGGAGCTTTTCAGAGATGTAACTGTAAAGAGAGGAGAAGAATCCCCAGCCAAGATGATTCACCCATCTGTAAGTCAAGGATATCTCTTTGTATTTTAGATTGGTTTTTTTTTTTCTGTTAGGAAGAGCATAGCTGTTGAATTTGCAGTCACTATTTTCTAAACCAAATCATTACATTTTATATAAACTATAGATGACTGCACAAAACACCAGATTTTTATCTTTTTTTGATGTTTTTTTCTTCCTCGCTTCTCTAACCTACAGACTGCAGGGGCTGTTTGACTGCTCCAAACACTGTATTTTATGTAAAACATACCTTCCAAAGTAAAGGGACCTGTAGCAGAGAGGCTCCATCTTTAAGTCCTAAAGGTATTTTACACATCTGGGACTTTGTATGAGAAACCAAGAAGCCTCTCCATTTGGAAAATGGAATAAATTAAATTAATTATAGGTCATATAACTTTCGAGTTTGATTTTGAAGGGTTTGGAAGTGCAGATTTCTTAGCATAAATTGCAAGTGTTCTGTAGCTTTCAGCGTGAGATACACATTTCTGACATCTGAGCCAAATGGAGCTGCCCATGCAGAGCAGCCTAGTGGCTGGGGATGCTGCAGGAGCTGCTGGAGCCTGTTCTGTTCCCTCAGGAGCAGCTGGTTCCCAGTGCCATGCTCACATAATGCAGTCACCTCTGACTGCTCCAGCCCAGGGATGGTCATAACTACTTCCACCTGGGGTTTTTATTAGTCAGCTTGGAGATCTTCCTTCAGCTCTTCTTCCTTGGAAAAAACTTTGCCTGTTGGCAATCAGCTGGGCATCATGTTTGCTTGCAAAGCACCTGCAACAACACATAATTTCTGCTTCACTTGTGTCAAACAAGACAGCCAAGAATTGCACGCCCGTGCTGATTTATGCTGCACTGGTTGGAATTACATTGGAAATGCATGAATTTCATCTGGCTTGCTGAGCTTTGCTTTATTTTCGTGTGCCAATATCAACTACTCAGGGCAATTTCATATCAGTATTATCAAGTTCACAGTACAGCGTGGGATATTTTGCATTTCTCTTGTAGGAGAATTGCCAATTGACTGTTTGTAGATCTTGCATTGCCATGTCTTAGAGCTGTGTTTTAAAGGTTTGTAATTGAGTTTTGGTTGCTAAAGCTGTCCACGAGCAATGCCTGTAATTTGTTTCTGTCTCAGAACTGTTTATGAAACAAGGAAATTTAGGATTGCCTTGTTTTTCAACAAGGTTGTGAAGTATTTCTGTTACTGCTTATTATAAATAGAAAGAATTATCTGGCCAGCAAAGAAAAGTGAGGAAAGAGGAGGAAAAAAAAGGTAGGAGTGAAAGTTCTGAGTAATTTTGATCCAATTGCTTAACAGGCTACAAATATTTGTCAGTCTGCAGTGCTGGTGCTACTACATGAGAATTTCCCTCTTGTCAGCTTATCCTAGCATAGGACTCTTCAGTTGCTGTTAGGAAAGACAGCATCTAATGTAAGAGCTGGGAAGTTTCCTAGGAGCTGGAGAATCCCTGCCTTCAGGTCCCTGGCTCTGATGCATGGGAAGGGCTGTGCTGCAGCCCAACCTAGCAAATGGGAGAGGCTTGAAGCTGGTGTCCTGACCCTGACTACAGGAGGAGAGAAGGGAGGGAGGTTGCACTGCTCAGGAGGAAGATTCCAGCCATAGGAGATGGAGAGAAGCTGTGCTCTGAGTCCTGTGACAGCTGCCTCCCCACTGGTCTTGCTCCCCATCTCGAGTGGATCTTTGATTCCCCTTTCCTTTGGCATCTCTTCCAGTTGGATTGGCACCTAGGGCTTTGGGAGCAGGGCAGGCTCCTGGCAGGCTCCTCTGCTGTGCCTTGAGAGCATGAGGATTTAAAGAGTCTCGAGTGAACAGCTTGGTGTCCTTCATTGTGCTATATAATTCAGCTCACCAAAGGAAATAAAGGTACTTGGTCTGAAAAAAATAAAGTATGTTCCTCACATGTTTTATGAATCTCTGCAGCCAGACTTTGGAGAAACGGTGTGTTTAACACATAAGTGGTTAAGTTAAAGTGAACAGAATGAGTTTAAAGTGAGTTTAAATGAACAGAATCAAGGATTCCCAGCCTAAAATTTAACCTAAAATTTGTACTTTTATCCAATATTTGCTAAACATTATATGTATGTAAAATGTACTCTTTTTGTGAATGTTTTCTGATGTAGGGCATGCTTTTTTTCATTTTATTGGTGGAAGAGGTTCAGTTTTTCCTGTACTGTTCCATGTGTTTAGTGTTTGCATTTCTTTCTGTCCTTGAAATATGTGTTTTATTCCATAGCTGAAATGCCAGAACACTCAATATATGAAGTATTATGTTGTTGCTGTCCATGGCATTTAATAGATGTCGCTCCTGAAGACCACAGTATTGATAAAGATACTGTGCCAAGGAGTAAAGATAGAAACACCTCCCCAAAAAACCCCAATGAACCCTAAGAGAAAAAAGAGCAAACAGAAGGGAAGTTAAGATAAAAATCTCTGTCACTCTGAAGAGGGTTGGGAGATTCCATAGTTGAAAGGCAATATGAATGCAGTAGAGGGGATGTGAGGGATTGAAACCCCTTCGGCAGTGCTTAACTGGGTGTGGATGGGGCTGGCTCTGCAATGGGCAGCCAGCGGGGAGATGTGGACTCCTGCCTGGTTCTCTAGAAACCTTCAATTTCTTGGTCTCTCACCTTAGTTCCTCAGTCATACTAAAATCATACAGAGTATTAAACTAATAATAGGTCTATTCCTCGGAAAGATGTTCTGAGGGTAAATCAATTAATAACTGTGGTGCATTTGTCTGCAACAGTAGTTAAGGGTAGCATAATAATAGTACTTAAGAGACATGTAATTGCTAATTATTCAATTTTAACCTGCCCCTGAAAACTGAACTCTGAAAACTGAAACAGATCTTGTGTAGATAAGATATATATATATATTTCAAAGGTGTATTAATCTTATTTTTGTTCATTTTCTCTCCATATAATGCACTGACTCAACATGTTTCCTGTACCTCTTCAGAGACAATAATCAAGTCAGTGATCTCTTTTATGGTGTCTTTTTTATTTTCTTTCTTTTTTTTTTTTTTTAGCTACATGGCAAATATGGGATTTTCCTTGGGCTGAGAAGTGTCTTTTCTGCTATTATTACTTTCCTGAAGTGTTAGTTTCTCTTTGCTAGCTGGGAGAGGTAAGGAGCATGCTCACTGAGCATCCTTTCTCCAGGGTAGCACATGTGCTGAAGGTTTTGTTTAAGCATTTATTTAATACCTGTGGCCAAATGTTTGGGCTCTAAGGCAGTTCCAGACAATTTAATTCCTTCCTTTCCAATGGAACAGTAGTAGTAGAAGTTAATGTTGTTTGTGATTATTACCTTTGCACTATTTTTTTCTCCTGAGGGTATGTGAACACTCTGGAAGATATCTGGCCAAAAATAAATCTCTGTGTTGCTGTGTTATTCTTCCTCTACATTGATATTATTTTCTGATTTGTCTGGTTTATGTCTTTATATAAGGAATGTACTTTCTGTATTACATTTATTTGCTTTTCTGAGCTTTTGCAATTCATTTTCATCAGAATTCATACTTTTGGACATTCTTCTTTTTGCTGTAGAGTCAGCACTGTTAGTGAAGAGTTATCAAAATCTGTTTCCCTTTAGACAGTTACCTTTAGATATAGTTACTATATCTGGTTATTATATAAAGATAACTAGATATAGCTCTTGATCTGTGTTTGCAGGATTTTAATTGCCCCAATCCTACAGGCTGCTGCATACAGGATAAGGTGAGAAAATTAGAAGGCTCCACTTCAGAACCAAGTTTTCAACTCAGTAACATATGAAGGTGGTTTTGAAAAGAAAAAAAAAAGTTGAATAAGTTAATCCTTTGATCTTTCTGGTTTATATTAAAATTTTATAGATCGGATTTCAGCTTTTTTTTTCTGAAGATATTGATTCTTTTATGCACTTTCAAACTGTTTGGGATTTGTTGGGTAGCTTATTAGGTAATCTAAATTCCAGGACAGGGGTTATTTGTTTTTCTCAGATGTCAGGTAACACAGGGTGTCATCTTCATTGCTGTTGCCTCAAAGTGATCTTACAAAGCTATGGTTAATTTGTTTGGATACTTTTAAAAGAACAAATAATTTAAATGAAAATAATTCACTTGCCTGGACAAATATCAGATGTAAACAGGCTGAAGTAGATTATTATTATTTGGATTTTTTGACAAAGGCCTGTCAGAATCCAAATTATTATCTACTTTTCTAACTCCACAGTGGAATTTCTAACTTTGACAATCTTAAAATTACTAGATTTTAAAAGTCTAAATCAATTTATATTTCAAGTGAGTTTCAATAATGAGAACACAGAATCAGAGGCTGAATTTACATCTTGGTTTTGATTTTAAACATTTTTTTACTGGATGCTAAAATAATAAATGACTGTTTCTTTCTCTATATTCCTGTCTGACCACTGAGGATAAATATTACCTCATTTACATATTGTATTGGTTCACATGTTGTGAAAATGATGTGTACAGAAGAAAAGCAGATTTGGTCTATTATTTATGATGTGCTGAGAATCATGTGACTTAATCACTTTGGGTAGTAACTGGAACAGATAATCCCCTTGGAGCTTAAGGAAGTGCTCCAAAATCAGGGTATGATCTTGCAGTCCTTGATTACTTGATTATTTGACCAAGGCCCATCAGCCCTGTTTTTAAAGATAGGTGCTGAAAGGTGTAAAAGCAACTAGCAGAATTTTCAGGTGGTTTAGGCACTCAGGAAAACTTCACTTGCCAGCTGCATCTTTATACACTCAATTTTCCTGGTATTTCCCAGTGTGTGTTAATATGGGATTACGAGTAGGAAGCCTCTATTTTAATATGTTCATGATTAAATGAAAGAATGTGGATCAACCAGTTCTAATTCCTAACTGGATTAAAGCAAAGCAGAGTGGAGCTCCTCTCTGAAAACCAGGGGTATCCTCTCCTTCCCTGCACCTGTTGGTGGAGGCTGTATGGATGCAGGGGAGAGGGAGAAGGAGCTGCCCAGCTGACTGCCAGTCTTCTGATCAGTTGGCTCTAACACTTCTCCTCATAATGATGACTGAGGAGGGGTTTTTGGTTTATATTTTTTCCCCTATCTGGGAATCTCTTGCTGAAAGGAGAATGTTTTCTGTTCTGCAGAAGCTATGTAGTGGAGATGTTGAGGATTCAGCACCCCAGAGGTGTAATGTCCATCCAGAGAGCCCTCCTCCCTCCACACCTCTTTGAACTACATGATGGGTGCACATGGGGGTGAGCTTGGACTTGCTGCTGCTCTCTGTGCTGCTGCACACATTGGCCAAACCATCAATCTCCTCAGCTCTTTAGCTAGCTACATGTTTTTCTGTCCTGCTCTTTGCTGTGCTGGGTGCCACTGCTTCATGAAGAGACATCTGTTTAATGGTGTATACACAGTAAAACTTCTCTTTGCAGAATTGGGGAGATTACATTTTTCAACTGAGGAACAGGTTGTGGAAAACAGTTATGCTGGAATCAAAAGCATAGGCTATTGAAGAGAGTGGAGTCTCATCAATGTTGAGCCTCTGTGAGGAAGAAAAGTTTATGGTGGCAGATAGTTGTTTTATTTTCTAGCAACTGTGGATAAACTGCATTTTAATTTTGTTTTCTTATCATTTGCAGTAGGAGTATCTGGAAGAGTTTGGAGATACCTCCTAATCTAATTACTGCAGAATCCAAATACCTGAAAACAAATAAAAAAGCTATACAGGATTTTTCTTTGCTTGGACTGCTTAACAGCTCATGTTTGAAGAATGATTTCAGCATCTCAGGTCTAGAATAGAATACCAATAAGCAGTTCAGACTGAAGAATGATGTTTTTACTGTCCTTCAGTGAATAGCAGCAGCCTGCAAAATCAAAGCATCTGTGCTGTTTTCCCCACAGGAGCATGTACATCCACTGTGCAGTAGTTCACATGCTACAATACATACTGCCCAAACTGGGGGAACCATTTTTTAAGTTGCCTTCATACATATTTATATGAGAGAATGAATTATTAGAGTGTCTTGCTTCTCTTTACACTTGATAGTTGAAATTTATGCCCATATGATCAGGTATCCATTAAACTCTGACATTTCACTGCTCAGCCACTTTCCCAGAGGATAATTTATTTATTCTTTTTATCTGCTTGTTTGTAAAACTAGTCCAGAAAGGAGTTTTACATAAGGGAGAATGAGGTTTTGGCTGCAGGGAGGAACTGTGAAACATAGGAGAATATCTGGAAGCCCTGCAGGGTAGGAGGATGCTCTGTTTCATGGTGGTGTTCCAGCCTTCAGTGGAACAGCAATACAAAATGATGTCGGAAGCAACCCCTGCAGTTTCCCAGCCAGAGTGGCTTGTGAAGTCTCTGAGTCAGCAGATAATGGAGAGAAATTTGGTCTTTGAGAGAGCTCTCAAAAGAGATTTTATTCTTGGTTTAGTTTTGTTTGGTTTTTTTGTTTGTGGGGTTGTTTTTTTTATTTGACATAAAAAATCAACAAAGCTCCCGAAAAACACTTAGTTTTTCTATATTTAATTCCTCTTGTTCTTCTTTAAGTGTTATTTTCATAACACCTTTTTTTTTTCGTGAGGTCTGTTTAGGTTTTTATACCATTCTCATCACTATTGTTTCTGAGTGCATTTGAATACTCCATGAAATGACATGACAAACATCTGTCACATGTTGCTCTTTCATCCTCTCCCCAGGGAAGAGTCATGCCTGCAGTGCTGTATTTTTGTAAGACTTTAGTGTTGGTTTTGCTGGCTTTTTTTAAAGCCAGATACATGTTATTGTAAGTTTATGTTAGAGCAGGATGGCTCAAAAGACAATCCTTTGTACTTGGAAGAGAAGGAGGTGAAGGTTTTGAGTTCTTATCTGAATATCTCCCTCATAAATATGGGAAAGGCTGGCAATACTCAGCCACTTGCTCTCTGGTTTCAAAACCTGCTGCTATTTTTTGGTGTTTTCTGAGACATGCTGAGATTACTGTGTGATGCTAAACCAGAGGACTTGGTTTGCCTTTTTTTCAGCATTCAGTAAAATCAGCAATCCTGGGTTGTGTTTGTGATCCAGTTGAGCTTCTGCAAGACTGTCTCTGGACAGAGTTGCCTGGGCATCTCTGCTGCAGTGACCAATTCCCTAGGAGCCCAAGGCTGCAGAGTAAGGTGAACTGGCAGGGAGAGATCATTGCAAGTGACTCTGCTTGCTCTTAAGGCAGCTGGCTGCAAAACCTGCTGCTTCAGTTCTAGCCAAATGCTCTTAATGGGCTTGGAAGATGTGCAAATGGTTCTGGAGTCTGGGATGGAGAAGCTCCTGAAGCTCCTTCAAAAACATACAGAAAATGTATGGTCCACTTTTAACAGCAACAGCTTTTATTTTTCTGGCCGATTGCATAACTTTAGAGCTACATTGAAATGACTTTCTCATTTTCTTTGCCTTTTTTGTTTCCCAGGACTGTATAGGATGTATTGTAACAATACTCATTTTTGTGTGAAGGTTACTTGTAACTCAGAAAAAGATGACTGTGCAATATCAGCCTGAGTTGCAGAGGCATTGGTTCTGCATGTGTGGTTTTATCAATGTAAATTCAGCTGAGTCTGGCCTTTTTTGGATTACATCTTGCAGCATCTCTCATTTTAGGATTTGTTTTTCAGCCTAGGCAGGATTGTTGCCACCACAAAATTGACTCCACCTTGTACTTGCCATCTAATTTTAATAGGCAAGGGTTTTTTTCATGAAGCCTATCAGTTATGGGATGGTTTTTGGGTTTTTTTGGTGGTGGTTTGTTCTTTTTTTTAGCTCTAGTTTGCCCTTCAGAAATATACACCATCTTGATGTGAGGCCCTTAAGGGATGGGAAATTCATGATAGATGAAGTGTTCCACAGTTAATTATTCAAACCCTTAAAAAATCTTCTTTATTTCTGATGTATGTTTCTAGCTTCAGCTTCCAGTTGTTGAACTTTGTTAGGCATTTGAATGAAATTTAAAGAACTCTCAGTATAAAAAATACCCTCACACTTCTATCTGGAGAGGAAGACTAAATTGCATCTTAACCTTCTATGTGCAAGCTACACACCTGAACTTTGTTCAGTAGTATCTGTTTTCCAAATCTCCAGTTGTTTCTATGGCTCCTTTTGAACTCTTTCTATCCATCTACTTAAAACAGAAACACCAGTTGAGCCCAGTGTTCTACTAATGGTCTTACTAAGGCAGAATGTGATGCTAGTAGGGGTTCTGAGCACTGAATATTCACCTTCTTCCCATGCAGAGTTTTTCACACTGCATCACCATTTCTTAGCCACCACTTCGCAGAACAGCATAGTTTCTTATTGTAAGACAGACAGCTATAAGATTTATGCCCAATTAGGCAATAAATCTGTGTGAACAGAGCTGTGAATTATGAAACTGGACCTTGTCTCCTTACTTGCATGCTCCAGAATGTGTGTGTATATCATTCACAGGTACTTTTGAAGTCATAAGACATGTAAAAGTAACTATTCTGACAACTGCAATGGGAAAAAAAGGCAGAGGTCAAATATCTAACATTTATTTGCAGTGAAAAAAAATAATCCATATCAACAGGCATCTGTTCCCATCCAAAAACTAAGAAAACAGAATTAATAAGTCATGCCCTTGATTAGTAATCCAGTCATTAGCAGTGATTTAAGCTACTCTTAGGCATAGGCTATTCTATGAGGTATGGTAGGAAAGGAAGACAAAATTATGTTAGGAGATTAAATCATTAATGTGTCAACAATCTTAGGCAGGGCTCCTAATCACAGTTTCTGTGTCACAGTTTTGAGGGGGTAATGGAGCAGTTGTTTGCCACGTTCCACTCAAATGCCACAGCTGGCAGAGAGAAGAAAGAAAGGCAAAGTCCATCTTCTTCCCAGAAGGGCAGGGTTGGTCTGGCCATAGGCACTCATCCAAGTGAAGGGAACACAGCTGTCAGACCACTTAGGAAATCCATATTGTAATTCATGGATGGGGCTGGTGATGTGATGGGGCTGGTGGCAGCAACATTGGAGTGAACAGGCAAATCCAGGTTATTAACACATGGCTCTGGAGCTGGTGTCACAGTACCAGTTTTGGCACAAAAGGATGTGATTTGCTGGGGAAAGTTATTTAATCTAAAAAAAAAAACAATTTAAGAAGCAGACTGTCAAGAAGGTGCTTAGGACTTGAGGAATGATATGGCAGGTAGGAATACAGTGGCTTAGAAACATCAATAAGAGAAATTTAGAGCATTATTTCCATTTGTAAAGTTTTTACTAGAGCACATGTCAGTATAACAAGTAGTGTTTTTATGTCTTATCACAGTAGTACTCTGCACATTTATTCTATTGAGCAAAGAGTAAACATGAACCATAAATAACTAGGGCTTCAGATAGTGTGGCTTTTTTTCCCCCTGACGTTTCAGATAAGATGCAAAATTGCCTCAGTAGAGCCCTGCTGGAAGGTGGCTGATTATTCTTATTTCCCTGTTTTCTCCTTCTGAAAGAGTTTGACAGTACTCTTTATTAAAGTCTTGGGTCTACTGGTCCTTGAGGATGAAGTTTACAGTCCTGAATTTACCATCTGCATGGTGAAGGGAGACTTAGGAGCCTCAGAGAAGAATCCACAACACCCTGTGTGGTTTGGGGTGGGAGATGCTTCTGCTCTTCTGCTGTTGAGACCTGCCCCTCTCCTGAATGCAGGATCCTGAAGTCAGAAGCCACCTCTGTGTAGAGCTGTTTGGGATACAGGTGATATGCTCTGCCTTTTAAAAGATACCTATATATATATATATGTATATACGCACACACCTATTTTATTATATATAATTGATGACTAGATCCCTTGCCCACGAAGTAGGAGGCCCAAGCTGCAGATTCTTTTCCCTCTGCTGAGATCTCCTTTGCCACCCTGTAGGTAGAGGCCCTCACCCCAGCTGCCAGGGTCCCTTATATGGCGGGAAAACACTTTGCCCAGTGCTTTTGAAATTATATGACTGTGAAGAACTGAATACAGGCTGATCTGCTTCCTCATTGTGTATTTTGCTTTAATTTTGCTTTTGAAGAGTGAAGTCTTTGGAGTTAAAATTGTCTTCTACAATTGTGTATCGCATACAATGGAGGCGTTGTCTCATTTGAGACCTTTTCATTCTGAGTCATTATTTTCAGGCAGTTAAATAGTTTGTTCTGTATATGAGCTTATCAGAAGCCTAAACTTAAATGTTTAAGACCATCCAACCCACTATTCTATATATAAATCAGCATAAGAAGAGTGTTTTACTAAATTGTGCGTGGTAGGTGGTTGCACTTTTGAAATCTGGGGATAGGCCAGAGTGTGGTGCCCCTGTCATGGGTGAGGCAGACAGGATTTACAGACTATCTGTGGGATACCTAAACCTGCAGCTCTCGTGTTTGTTTTTAATGATTATTTTTTAGCATATCACCAATGATGTACCTTGCTGTAATACATTTAAGATGAAGCCTTTTTCAGTGTTAGCAAGGATTGCAAAATTTAATTCCGATGGGTGAATATTTTTTGCCTTACGCAGTTGAAGTTAAAACATTTGCCAATGCTGTTTCCTCTGAGAAATGTCAGAATTATGGTTGGCTCCAGTCCTGTCGTCCTGTGAGTTCTGTGGGAGCTGAGGTCACGCCACCACTCACTGTGGTGCCTTGCTCTCTGCTTTTAAGGTTAGCTGGAGAGTTAGGCAGAACCTCATCATCAGTGGCCAAATGCATTAGTACTCTGTCAGATTTCTCTGGTTTTACATGGGAGTTGTTACTGAAGGAAGCTGATGAATCATCCTCTACTGGCCTTTGGTGTGGTCTGGTAGGAAGCTCAGGAGCTGGCCAAAGTGGTGAATTGGTCTTGATCTCAGGCTGATTCCTTCTGAATTTGGTAAACAATCAGCCTGGGGCCAGCACATGACTCCTCTTAGCATTCTGTACCTGGATTAAGGCATAAGCACGTTGGGTATGCTCTGTGTTTGCCACAGCTGGGTTTCTATGTCAGCAAACTGCAGCAGTGGCACAGAAGCTGCTCTGCCATGGCTCTGGGGGTCCTTGTGGAGTAGAGAAGTTGCTGCCATGTTTCAGCACACAGAGTTTACCAGGTATGCCGTGCTTATGCAAAACATATCATTACAGAAAATAATTAAATTTACTCCAAAGCTGTCATTACTGTTAAAGCACCAAATTATTCCCGTGTGGCACTAAGAATTATGGACATGAGCAGCTCTGAATTGTCACCATTTTCAGCAACTGTGAGTCCTCTGGTAAATCTGCCCTGTGCTGCATAGTGCACAGGCTGATACGAGGTCAGATTTACACTATAATGCTTTGCACTGCAGGATATAAAGCAGCATAGAAGGAACTTAAAATTTCAGGAAAGTTAAGGCTTAGAGGATAAATTAATGTTCATACTGTGTACTGCAAACTGAAAGACAGCAGATGAATAATTGAGTGGATGCTGAGGTTCAGGTCCAGTTTCACATCCACCTCTTTTTTGTGGGTAATGGAGCTTTTAAAAAAGAATGAAATGGCTTAAATGCTGTGCAGCCTGAGTTCACACCATAGTGATTATGGTCTGTCTACTTAGACAATAAGCTCCTTAAGATGCAGGGTTTTTCTTCACAGCAGCTACCATTATGGGGGTCTTGATCTGAGGGAGGGCTTGTTCCAGCAGTGTGCTACACTCTGTAGTGATACCTGAACAGTGGGAATATTTAGTAAAGCTCCCCTTCCATTAATCCATGAAATACTTTTTTTCTGGAACTCCTTTATATATAGAACTGTGAAGTGTTTCAAAATGTGCTCAGAAACTGCCCAGTGTGGCTGTGGACTGTCCCCATTTATTGTCTTTTCAACTCAAATGCACCTGGTTGGCTTAGCCCTGGTTGATTTAAGCTTTTTTTTCCCTTTGACTGAATCTCTATTTCATAACATATATTCATTTTGAAAAGTTAATATAACTGTTTAATTGCAGTTTGCAATTCAGTAGCTTATTCTTGCATGTCTATTAGAAGTTGCATAGATGATAACAGTGGTAAGATGCTGAAAAGGATAACTAATTATCTATGTTGTTTCTAGAATGCAGTTTTCTAAATGCCTGATTTATTAGCAGCACTTCAAAGCATTCTTATGGAAAGAAAAAATAAATCTGCTCCTGAAGGCTGTCTCCAACCAAAAAAAGCCTGTCAAAATTAAATTTGATTTGTCAGTGAATCAAAAGAATCTGCTCCTAATGTGAACTCCTATTTATGAAGGTCATGGGAGCTAAGGGTACACACCGTCTTTGAGAAATGGCCCTTAATTATAAGGGCCTTCATTTTATATCCAAAGTTTTGTTCTTGGATGGATTGCAATTCTGTGAAATACAGCTTGATGTGGTTTGTTTTTTAACACAGGGTCATTTATTCATATACAGTCTTTATCTTGCTCTAAATCACAGAATGGTAGGGGTTGGAAAGGGCCTCTGGAGATCATTGAGTCCAACCCCCCTGCCAGAGCAGGATCACCCAGGGCAGCCCACACAGGAACAGATCCAGGAGGGTCTTGAAAGTCTCTGGAGGAGACTGTTCCAGTCCCTGCATCATCCTTGTAGCCTCTGTTGGACTCTCTCCAGTATTTCCCTGTCCCTCTGAACTGGGGAGCCCAGAACTGGACACAGCACCCTAAATGTGCTCTCCCTAGGGCAGAGTAGAGGAGGAGGAGAACCTCCCTTGACCTGCTGCCCACGCTCTTCTTGATGCACCTATGTAAACTGTATAGTTTACTTCGTATCTATTGATATTATTGCAAATAATATAACAAGGCAGATTAATTTATTTCTACTTAGGCACCCTCTGGTTTCTCTTCAAGCAATGTCTTACATTGCGTGATCCATGTTTCAGCAATCACAGCTGCATACTTCAGCACCTATACGGACTAACAAGTTCTGTTAATGTTCTGCTCTACAGCAGGTATCTCACCCCTGCTTCACTGGAAAGTTTCATCTAGTTTTGAGGCAGATAATTATTATAACAAAAAAAAAAGTGTCATCCATGCTTTGGCTACACAGATTCATCCCCAGGTCTGTTTCTTTTTGTGTATATATATTTATTTTTTTTTAACATGAAAAGAAAAAATTATGTCTGACTGTATATATTGAACTTTACTTTTTTTCTCTTGTAATTTGAGAATCTTATTATATTCAGCAAAGGGAAAGCAAGCAAGTGCATGGAGAAAAATTCCCACCCCTTCTTCTCTTAAGATTCACATCCCAGAGGGTCTTGAGAGTTCCGTGTCTCAGAACTGTGTGAGGCTTGGCAGCTTTTAGTCCAATATAGTGAAATTCATTGCAGTATGAAGTAATCCAAAGAGGAATTGTGTTAGTGCTTCAAGAGACAGAGGTTTCTATTCTGAAAATATGAAGAAAATATTTAGCTGCTCAAGGTAATAAAAAAGCAGCCAATTAAGCTGTGTAAGCTGACTGTGTGGATGGTGTTTGGAGAGGATTCCCACTACTCTCTAAGCACCTGCATTGCAGTATTACCTAGGCACATATTAAATTGGGTTTCTCTAACAGTCCCCTTTGGTCACTCCCAAAAGCAGGATTCCAGGTGATTGATGCATTTTGGTATGGTAGGTGTTTTACTTTCACATAAATACAAATAGTGAAACAATATGACAAAATGAATTCTACAAACCAACAAATCCACTATCTTAGTGTAGCATGTCACCATTTACATCTAGACAAGAAAAAGTCCAGCTCTGCAAAACAGAAGTGTCCCTTGTGATGAGAGATGAGCAGTGGGTATTGGGTGTGCTACTGATGTTGAGAACAATCATCCTATTTTTGGACTGTTGTGACCAACTATGGCACAATATCTCTTAGGGAAGACTATTACAGTACTACCCATTATTTCAGCTATGCTTAATATTCTACCAGCATTTGCATGATAAATCTATTTCTGAAGGCTACAACGAGGCAGTAAATGTTCATTCAGCAGCAGACAGCTGTGAGTAGCCACTGAAACTACTTGAAAAGAGCAGCAAAACTTTGAGAAAAGAGTCTGAAATTCTGACACTTGCATGCAGGAGTTCAAAAGGTGTCACAAGTGCTGCAGGGATGGGATATGCCCCTGGTGTGGGTTTGTATGGAACACAGAGCAATGGCTCTGTCTGCTCTGTTTTGCAAGAAAACTGCAGAGTTGTTTTTAAGACCCAAAACCTGTGAGTATCCAAACCCTGAGCTGTCAGCAGTCCCAACTGGAGTGCCGTGAGTGATCTCTGAGGACTAAGTGGGAAGTCTGAATGACCAACATTACCTGGAAGAGCCCAATATCCATGAGGCTGAATCACTCTTTGCCCCTCTGTGCCTTTACATTTTCTTGTTGGTCTTCTTCAAGACCTCACTTGGCACAAGTGATCCAGTGTTAGCTGGTTCCAGAGGACCCATGTCTGTTCTTGCCATGCCTAGAGTACACCTGGCACCACAACACTGCCAAAAACCTCACCTGTGTAGTGAATTTGACTGGGAATATTCCAGCAGGTTGGTCACCAGTGCTATGTTAGGGCAGAAACGCTGTAGGTTACAGCATGGGTCAGCACAGCTTGTGCATGATACCTACTTGTACACTAAGTTTTATGGAATGGATTGGTTTTGCCATTCAGTTCATGATTTTATGTCAGTCTGTCTGTGAAGAAGAGCAGCTCTCTGGAGAGGACAGAAGTGAAGCATCTGGTGTGTTCACATAGGTTCAGGCTTTCTCACAGAGGTGTGATCTGAGAGTGTACCAACAGTGTGAGGGACTAACCTCTCTCCAGAAACATTGTCAGATCTTTCTTGGAATGATCCTCATCCTGAAACAGGCGCTGCTTCTGCCTGAAACACTCCACCCTGCAGTCTTTGCACTGGGACAGCCCATCCTCCTGCTGCCAGCAGGGCCCAGATCACAAATAGGCCTCAACTGTTCATCTTCAGGCCATCACCACTCGACAGTTGGCTCCGAGCCCTCTGACTGAATCATGCACATCTGCCAGCTGATGTGGAGGAGGGCTTGTTCCAGGCACCTAGCCCAGATCCTGCAGAAGAAAGTTCTTCCTTCCTCCTGTTGGACAGCAAGCAGCATTCGGGCATTGGTGAGTCTGGTTTTGGGTCTCGTGTGAGAGAATGAGGATGAGTTGAGTTACCTTTAAGTAATTTTAAAGGTGAACAGTTACAGTCACATAAAGCAAGACAGTGCCAGTCTTTGCACTGGGACAGCCCATCCTCCTTCTGCCAGCAGGCCCCAGATCACAAATAGGACTCAACTATTCATCTTCAGGCCATCACTACTTGACTTTGGCATTTGGAGGAGGTGCCCTGTCACAGATTCCTCATTCTAATTAAAGTTGGAGACATTCTAATCTACTGAGGGACAGACTCACAGACCATTATTATAGGGCAGAGAAGACTAGAAATCTTCATATTTTTACTGCATTTCAGCTGACATATGGTGGTGCTATGGGTATATATTTTTTTATGAGGCTGCCCTTAAGAACATAGAATATTTTTTGTTTTCTTTCTCTACATCATCAGCCAGAGGGATAAAGCCCAAAGAGAGCCCCTTACTGCATGCAATTTGCCTGAAGTTAAGGCCTGGCTCACTAAGAATGGCCAGTTTCCAGTTCTGTGTGACAGGACTGTGCTTGATCTCATCTGATCCTAGTGAACAAGGGCAGCTTGTATGAAAACTATGTATGGGGCAGTTCTGCTTGTGGGCTCTGAGTGTGCTGGCTGCAGTGGGAGCAGCTGTCCATCTCAAAATGTCTTCTCCTTTTGCTCTTCAGTGTCCCATTGTGGTAGGTAATGCACAGAGTTCAATAATGCTTGGCTTTCAGGCCTGCTCCTTGCCAGTGGCTTTCCTATATAAGGTCAGCACAGTTGCCTTGCACTTGTCAAACAGCAAAACAAATGTGATAACTAATAAAGGTTTTTGCACCGTACAGTATGTGACTGTTCTCTGTACTTGGTGTCCTTTGGGAAGACTCTTAGTTTTGTGGCTGCCTCAAATGAAGTTTAAATGCCACTTGTCCCAGGGCTGAGGGACAGTTTTGCAATGAACTGTGTTTCTTACAGAGACAAATGGGGAATTTGGTGTGGACTGGTGGGACCTGTTTCTGCAGCAAAGCTGCTGTAATAAGAAAAGAGGGAAATATTAGGAAATGTGTGACTGGTGTTTTCTGGGCAAACCTGTGCACTTGGCAGGTGTCTGGGACATTTGCTCCTGCTCCTTATGGTGAGTGCTGAGCAATTCTGTAGCTCCACACAACCCTTGGGATGGATTAGGCTTTCCTAAGCTGTAGCTATAGAGTTCAAGCAAGAATTTTCCTACATTAAAATCAATTCTTTGGATGAGCAGACACGAGGAACGTTGACGTTGGTTAACTCTTAACAAAGCTGCTGTCCATTTTCATGGCAGTTTCTAACAATCTGTTGTCCCCAAGTCTTCTCCAGACATTGATAGTCTCTATCTAGGTGTATCAGAAAGACAAAAGCGAAAAAAACAGGAAGAGCTGTTTAAAAGACCAAACCAGAAATTGAAAAGGTTGGAAAACAGAGGAGTCTGAAGCTTCAAAATAAATCAGCCTCATCCTGGGGCAGCTCACCACAGTGAGCTCTGGGTTGTGGACAGGAGGCTTTGCAGGTGCTGTGTTGGTAGGGCAGTGTCCAGGGTTGCTACTGGGCTAGGACTGGAGCACCTCATCTCCTGGTAGCCCTAGGAGGATTTTTAAGGGCTCCCCATTGTCTTTGCATGCATTTGCATCAAGCCCATCTCACAGGCAGTGCCATTCAGTAGAAGCTGATGGCTGAAACTGGGCATTGTGGTCACTGGAAAGGATCACAGATGCTGCAGGTGGCATTAGAGAATAAATAGCTTTGCCAGTGATAAAGGCAAGTACTTTCACTCTTACATTTGGAGTTTCTGTTCTGTGGCAGGAACAAGGTTCCAGTGTGTCCCAGAAGATCCATGGTTTGACCTGTGCAGTTCATACATCACCATGGAGATTTCCGAAGGCTGAGAGCATGAAGGGTTATATCCCTTATCATCATCATGATAATTGTGTTTCTTCAGTAGCATTGAAGGGGAAAATATATCACATTTGGACCCTTGCTCATTACTGCCTCTCTAGGCTTTGTACATCTTCAGCAGGGAATTGAAATCAGTACAGCCTTGGCCTTGCAAGCTTGACAGATCTGCTGACAATGTCAGAGTTTAGAAGCCCTTACAATAAAACCAGTGCCTGTCACTGCAACGCTGATGATTGCACTTTCCCATTTGCCTGGCCCTCCTTGTAGCCTTCAGCTCCCTCCTGCTTTTACTGCACCTTGCAAGGATTCTCCTGTCATAGCACAGTATGCAGCAACATCAGGGAAAGGCAAGAGGGCACCATCACACTGAGCCCTGCTTGGTGGATATGTGATTACCTGTGAAACAGGCAGATGCTAAGAGATCTGGGTGGGGTGCACTGAACTGTGGAGTGTCTAGGCATCCTAAAGTCTCGCCTCTTTGGTGGAGCACTGAGACACTGACCACAAGGCAGTAATGCAGACATGAGGTGGGCAGCTGTAACCTGCAGCTCTCCCCTAAGGTCCATGGGAGGCTGTACAGTGCATGCCTGGCAGTGTGTCCCTGATGTTTGACTGCACTCTAGTAATTCAGGTGTAGTAAGGGTGGTAGAATTAGGTAGAGAGCAGATTTTGTTACCTTCTCTGTGTCAGATTTCTTAAGACAAAGTGACAGATTTACAGACATGACAGTTTTGAGAATAATCATGAGGTGCATAGAGCTGAAATGGAGCCTGAAGAACTTCATCTGGGACAGTGTGGGGATGTTGGCTTAAAGTTCTCAAGGTGTTCAGTTAGACCCAACTCTTCCAGTTTCTGGTTGAATGCCTCTAAAAGTACTTTATGTTACATATATAATACTTGCTTATATATTCAAGTGGCCAAGTCTTTTCTTCCTTTAAATGACCCTGTCTTTTCAACTGGGCTGGTCACGGTAGCTTTGAAGGTATAGAAGTTAACCTCAGAGCAAGCTAACAAATTACACATCTATGGGGATTTAAGTAGGAGTCTGAATTACTGCCAGCAGAGGCACTAGCTGATTCAGGTGAAGCAGCATGGTGCTGACTTCAGATGAGTGCAGTCTAGAGACCTCGAGATGCTGTTTTGGTTTCCTGCTGTAAAGATGCCTGTGAGATCTCAGGAGGCTGTGCAGTTAAATAGGGTTTCTGTGGCTTGTTCACTTGGATTTATTAAGTTACTTGTCTGTAGAGAGTGAGTAGTAGAACTCCTGTACTTGATAAAGAGAGTTTTGAGTACAGACTGTTAATAACTGTTGAGTGTTTATGTAGAGCCTTCTTTATTAATGTCTTCTTAAATATAAGAGTGTCCAAATACCTACTTGGTTTTTATAGATGTTTGTAAAAATATACTTACAGAAAACATTGGTAGGGGGCCAACTCTGTCTGAGATCATTGCGTAGTGTGGATGTAGTATCAGACCAATACTTTTTTTTTCAGAAGAGAAGGAAAAAGCTTTGGCCAAATTTGTACAAGATAATTACCAGGAAAATAGCAAAAAGTCTTGGATCTAAATATAGGGATAGTGATATTTTTCAGACCTAATGACTGTTCCTTACAGATAATTATTTTAATCAGAATCTAGACACAGAAGGGGAATAAAAAAGGATGAAAACCAGTTCTGGGCATTGGTACATGCAAACCAAAAACTTAACTTATAGGTTGAAATTCCTAAAATCTCACTGAACCCACTAATAGAATACTCTGGATCTTACTGGGTTTGTAAGTGCCCTTTGAAAGTACCTAAATATACTTCAGATAATTTACTGCAACAGTTCTGGTAATCTGCTGGGCAAACATTCTGTGTCTGGAAATTTCCATACAAAATAGTTTAGTTGCAACCTTGAGGAATTAGGAAGCAATGAGTTTCTACTTCTAGCTTGTAAGAAGTTTAAGAACTGTAATAGCATTTAAAGCAGACTCTATAAACCAGAATGCTTAAAAGTGAGAAGGATTTTCCCTTCTTTTAGATGCCCCAACTAAACCCACCTTAGGCAGCCTCAAGGCAGAACATGAAATGGGAGCTGCCTCAGGTACTGAGTTGTATTTGCTTTTAAAACACATCCATAAAGAGCACTATAGAAGATCCTTCATTTGTGCTAAAAAGGAAAAGCTGCCCAAAGTTAAGGCCCTGTGGGAGATCTTACCTATGGTACACTCAGACAGAACTTGCATCTTGCTGCTCAGTGACCCTGATGCTATCAGGTGCTGAGGACCTTCAAGTGCCTTTACTGTCAGAGGAAAAAAGACTCACACCTCTTAAAATCAGGCCTTTGGTTTTCAGTATTTGCATAGTGTGCTGTTACTGTATGAGTGATGGAATGGGTGCTTATGGTGGTGCCAAAAGACTGACAGTGTCCTGGAGATGCTTGTGACAGAGGCTGAAGGAGCTTATGCTTTGCTTGCAGGGTAGGAAAAGCTTTACAGCTTCTCTGGTATTTCCTTTTGAAATATCACACTAATAATTGTGACCTTCTGCGCTTAATATTCTCTAGCTTGAGTCACTGGTGTTAGTTTTCTCTTGGAGACTGAAGTCACTGATGCTAGTTATCTCTTGGAGACTGAAGACTCCATCTCTGCCTCTCTAAAAGGGGAGAAGTGATTGCTGTCTGTCCCCCCAGGGGCTGTGGTCCCCTGGCTCCTGCAGTGCCCCCATTCCTGACGCTGGGTCAGGGGAGCCCCGGCGGGTGCAGCTCCCACACCTGCGCTGGCTGCCAGGGGTCAGAAGGCAGTGGAGGAGTTGGCTGCTGCCTTGGGTCAGTGCTCTCCACACTGCTCAACATTTCTTTTCCAGAGCCTTTTCCTCTATGGAAGGCTGCTTAGTAAGTATGGCAATTCCTACTACTAATTCACTGGCTTGAAACAAATACTAGGCAAGTGCAGAGGCTTTCCTCCCGGGAGGGCATGGTCGAGCTCTGGGAAGGATCAATGGCATTCATTTCCTTTTGGTGTTCTCTTTTGCTGAGTGTATCTGTGCATTTCTATCATCACAGAACCAGCACTACATTTATTTTTGTTAAATTTGGGTGTTTTCCTTGCAAATTCTGTTACTGGAAGCAAGAATTACACATGGGCTGTAACTAGCATGACTGTAGTTGGTTTTGGCCAAGTGTGGACATCTATATGAGATGTGTTCACGTTCTTTGGACTCAAACAAGAATGTTACTTGCATTACTCCATGGATTTCGTGGCCTTCCATAACTGAATGGAGAAGATGGCCTTTCAGGAAGCCTTAATACCTGCCCATATGGAGGCAGTGCCTTGTGCACATGATGTTTGATTTCTTTTCAATTAAGAAATTTGTAGCCTTCTGGAATATGTTGCTTTATTCTTTTTTATAAAGGAGCAGAATTAATATATAAAAGGCACAGTTCTGTAACTCATAGTTGTGTAAAATTCCCTGCATGGAGGATTGTGTTCTGTTTGTTTTGCTGTTTGTTTTTTTTTAATGTGAGCAGTGGAACTTGATGTATTTATAATGTTGGAACTTTTCTTGTTCAGTGTGAGAAGCTGTAAATATAATTATTTTGTAACAGGAAGACAGGAGAATTGGTTGCTATATGAAATTGGAAAGATTTGCTGGAAGGCCTATTTATGTCATAATATAGAACTATAGATGGATATAGTATAAGAATTGCAGAATATGAAACAGAAGAATATTATCAGAGATACTTTATTTGTGTGCTGGTTGTGATTGGGACTTTTCTGGTGTAGAAATTAAATGAGAGGTAACAGACATAAATGGACTTGTCTGAACTGTAAGGCTCAACTGAAAAACTCATCTCAGGTTTACTGAATCTTGATTGAGGTAATCCCCTCTCTAAGGGGATCTGTTTTCCTCAAACTTAAAGGACTAGCTGGGGTTTAGATGCTGGGACACTAAAATCCTTATAGGCTAAAAACCCACTGACCCAGACAGTGATATGGCAGATTTCCTTTCCAGGACTGCATAACCTATTAAGTATCTCCTTTTCCATCCTGAAAGCTTCCTGGATTCCTGTTATGAGGAGATTGGATTTAAGGAGAGAATCAAGAAACCCCAGGCAGTCAAGAATTGAGGTGCCTGTTTCAGCCTGGATGATTGTTCATCTTTCCATGCTGTCTTTGCACTAAGGGTGACCTGGCTGTATCAGGACTGATGCCAGGAGAGATCAGCAGTTCCTCCTCTGTGTCCCTAAACACAGCTCTTGGTGCAGTGACATCAGCCACGAGGGGAATACCTCACAATCCAGAAGGCTGTTCATGGAGGAGGTTTCACCAGAGATTTCACCAGTGCGGGTGGACAGTGGTGCCAGAGTCAGGATGAATGTTCAGGTGTTGAACCTTTGGGCTTCAGTTGTCCTCCTGGGAGAGGGAACAATGTGGAGCAGAGCCATTTGTGCCTTTCTCCTGTTACTCAGCACTATCCTTTAGAATCTGTGCAAAATCATGGTGTACAAAACCCTGTGGACTCAGTGGTGTATTTCCTGTAGCTCTCAACCCGGGATGCACCCTTTGCCCACAGGAGTTTCCATCTGATAAAACTTCTCTGCTCTGTGCCAAGCATCTTTTCCTTTTTGTTGTTGCTAGTATTGTTCTTGATGATGAATCCCTGCCTACAACATGCAACAATCCCCACATAATTCAGCTGAATTTTATGTTTTCTTAGTCCTTCATCTCCTGCAGTATGAGTCTTCAGTTGTTGGCATGACCATGAGCATTGAACCAGTTCCTGAAGAGATGGAAATAGGCTGTGGTGCCTTAGCCACTAGGTACCAGGAGTTCATCTGTAGCAGTGTTTCATCTGTAGTGCCCATATTAATTCATAATGTCCCATCTATAAATCAGCAACATAAGCCTTTTAATTTATATTTACCATAAGAAATGTTGTGAGATCTATCTGTCCTGGAAGAGAGGGAGAAGAGCTGCTTCCATCATCTCCAGATGCTTCCAGATGTTCTTGATGAACTCAGTGACTCCAGCTTTGAGTCTGGTGGCACATGTGTGTAATGTTAGCAAAGCCAGCAGGGATCCAGACCATTACTGTTACTTTAGTAGAAAATTAGAAAGATTTGATCCATGTTGTCAAGGTGCTGAGCACCCGTAGCTTCCAGGAGCTTTAATGAAATTGAAAGCACTAAATTAACTAGATAGACCAGGCATGAATTCATCAAGACAACCTATAAGGCATTTAGCAGAGTAAAACTGAGCAGTATTTGAGTGGTCAGGTATCACTGGGTAAGGTAGTGCTCCATCTCTCACCAGCAAAGCTATGTATGATTTCTTACCTGATGGATGAGTAACCTGCAGGATGGTGAAATGAGTGGTGGAAAAGGCTTTGAGTTGCTTTTAGAAAACTTATATTTTTTTGATGAGCAACATGCATTATTTAGTTAATTGCTACTTTAGTCCTTTTTATGGATCCTAATTATGATAGTTTGAAGAATGTGTTGGAAAGAAATATATATCCCGTTCATCATTGCCATGGGCACTCTACCCTTGGAGGATGGGGGCAAACACACTTTTTTTAGCTCAGAAGGTGCTGTGAGAATTCTGCAGCTGTTGAAAGATGATTTATTTCTGAGAAAATGATGATCTGTACTCACCAAGTCAATGGGAGCTGAGTCATGGTTATGTAGCAAATAGTTGTTGTATTTTAAGGTACAATCAGCCCTATAATAGAAATGTCAGATGAATTGCATATACCCACACCTTCAGTCATGCCAGGAAAGAAATGCCAGTATAGCTCAAACCCACTTTTAACAATATGCTGCAGGCACGTGGAGATGGAACTGTTATAGTGGGGTTGAATCAGTCCACATGGGGTGGAAGGTGGGCTGGGACATCTGCAAGAGCTTGGGCTTTGGAACTCCATCCCAGAAGAGCTCACAAAACCCATCTGAGTTGAGGGACAGGATAGACATTTTTTAACAGAATTACATTCCTGTATGTGTTTGACTGTACATCTGCATGCTAATGTGCAGCCCAAAGGAATCAGAAAATGTTTGGGTTTTCTCTTGTAGAAATCATACTGCTTTATCATTTTGTCATTTATGTGTCTGTTTTATCACTGAAAATGTGGGCTAGCATGTGGATGGGACAAGCTTTTCACTTAGGTGTAAACACAGACATATGCAGAAGCTTGTGCAGGCTCTGAGTGTCAGAGTATCTCAGACTCCCAGCTGCTCCCCCCATATTCCTAAAACTCTGGTGTGTTGAGAAACTGGGGATTTGGGTTGGTTCCCTGATTTTTCTCTCAGTTCCTAAGGTGTCAGAACTGTACCTGCAAAACAGACAAAGCAATTTGTCTCTTCAGAGGTTATGCTGAGCCACATAGCAGAATAATCTCTGACAGATATTTGTTGAGCTGTGTATTTTCTTTACTAAGAGTTTATAAATTTTTACTTAAGGAAGAATCATGTAAAAATGGTGATTATGTTGGAGATAGGATGTCCAAAATTCTGCACGCTCAACGATGATAAATTACACCATTTAACATACCAGAAGCAGAATGAAGCAATATTTTAAGAGGATGCCTGCAACTAGAAAGTTCTCTAAATTAATGAAAGCATGTAGAAATTGGATTGTAAAACTCAGTGAAAAAGGGAATGTATATTTAAAAAAAAAATGAGAGGATATGGAATGATTTATGTATTCAGTCTATGCATTCCCCCATGAAACAAGTATTTCTGTTAGTGAACAGGAAAATTATGTGATTATGGTCACTTCCACAATTAATTAGAATTTATTAATCATAAAATATGTCAAGAGGAGATGCATTGCACCCATTGCTTCTGACGTTGGCAGGACTAGAAAGGAGACAGCATTTCACAGACTGAGGAATGCCACTTCAGAGACTAATATTGAGTCTAATGCCTTTTCACACACTAGAAAAGAGAGCAGAAACTGCTGGTTGTGCTTCCTCACATACTTTCTGGTTTTGTTGTTAGAGAGCCTCTGGCAGAAGTAACAGTAGCTATAAAAAATGGGAGACATGGACTTAGATCTTTGCATCACAAGCAGCAGAAGTTCTTGACATTTCATGTCATCTTCAGCAGACATGCCTTCACTAGATATTAAAAATTAACCTAATCCTGCAGCTGAGTCTCCTGGGACTCTGTAAGCCTCTGGGAGTTCTGCACTGGCAAAGGGAAAATAAAATCAGGGAACAGCAACAAGAACCAAAAGCAGCTGGCCTTGACTGAGCAATCAGTTCCTCTAGGACTATGGGAAACTTTCAGTTTGCTTTATTACCAGGGCTGGAAACAGAGCCCTTGCCATGGCAGCTTGCAGGTCCAGCTCTGAAGACTCTGCTTTATCTTGATCACAATTCTCTCAGGTAACATGAAATTCCAGCCATCTGTCATGCCCTCAAGACCCTGCAGGTGACCCTTCCCCAGAACAGCTCAGACCAGCAGTGTCTGGTGCTTTGTCTCTTTGATGATCATGAATCTGCCTTCTTGCTTCTGAAGCTTTGTCTACAAGACAGAATTTCTATCACCCCTATGCCATTGTCAGTTCACAGCGTGGCTTACAATACAAACTCAGTATTATAAAAATTCCAGAAATAGTTGAGTGACTTTTTTTGCTGACCAGGGACAGCCCTTCTGCCATTCCACAGCAGTTGGTGCAGTGGTGACAGTGTCACTGCAGCAGCAGTGCTGAACAGAGTGCCACACAGACACAAGGATGCTGTGGATCTTCCCAGTGCGGTCATCTGTCACTGATGGCTTATCTCCAAAGCAGCACGTGCAGTGCCTGAACAGTGGCTCAGCCCATTCCCACCATCATGTGCAGGACTCAGCTGTGGTGTTACGTGTCTAGCCTCAGCTCTGATGCTTCATTCATCAGCCCTTCTTCCTAGGCTCAACAGACAGACACAGAGATAGTGGAAAATAGTACCAAAAAAAAAAAAAAAAGGCAGGGTTTAGTTGCATTTTTCTTTCCTCTTGGGAAATTAGTCTGGAAAATTCAAAGGAGACAAAAGAACCCACAGTGAACACATAACACTGAGTGCACTCCACGTCCTCACTGGCTTCCTGAAGTCCAGCTGTTGTCAGTGAACATCTACCCCACTTGTGAAATCTGAAAACAGATCTGAGATGAGGTAAGACAGATGAGATAAAACTCATTTATTCACTATAAATAAAGGAGTCTCTCTCAGAACTCTCTTCTTTTCTCTATTTTCACCTTTTTTTTTCTGGCATACCCAAGGAAATGATGGGTGAAGCCAACCAGCCTGGATGAGGATAAGGTGGCACACAGAGTAATCCTCTCCTTTGGACATGGGCCTCAGCAAACCCTTTCTGTAAATGCTAGAAGCAACTGAAGACATTGAAAAAAACCCTAAACAACATAGTTAAGATAAAAAGCATGGTTAAATTCATCAAGAAAATGAGATTATACAAGTTTAACAGTGAAAATGGTAGGAATTAAGACGAAACAAAAGGAATTAACTTTTTGGGTTTTTTTCCCACATTGACAATTTGTTAAGCTCTGAGAAAAGGCCCCCAGGTGTCAGGGCACCATTTCTTCCCAAACAGCCTGCAGGAAGAGTTCCCTGGCTTGTACCTCCAGGGTTCCACACTAGCAGCAGTCAGTCAGTTAGCAAACAGCTTCTCCCTTGCTTTGGGGTTAGGAACTGGCAGTCTGGAATTGGCTTTACAGCCTTCACACTTCAGGCTTTGTTTCAAGGATGTTTCTTGGCTTGTCTTGTAAATTTTATTATTCCTTTTTAAGGCTCAGATGCTTTTGTTTTTGTTTTTTTTTAATTTTTTTTAAGAACAAGCTACAAGCAGTATCTAATCATGTTTCAACCTTGAGTGTTCAGAGTATGCCTATAATGTATATAGGCAACTATTAACTGTCACACAGCCTTTGGAAGTTTTCTTCTTGGATGTAAATAAAGCAGGTCAGTTTCACCTAATTAGTCTAAAACCTGTTAATTTCAGATTAATAGCATTATTTTAATACAAATTTATATATGTATTTGTCTTTGCCAGTGAGCGTATTTAGAACCCCCTNGGTTGCTAATGCTGAGGTTAGTACTGGTAAAGGCTGATTTTTAAAAAACAGTGACATGGAGGGCTTGTGGCATGGGCTGGGGATTAAAGGTGTGAGTTATTGTAGACCGTGCAACCGTGGAAAAATGGAACTGTGATGGAGGAAAGTGATGAAGCATGGAGATTTGTATTTGCTTTTCTTTAGTTTCACCTAATTAGTCTAAAACCTGTTAATTTCAGATTAATAGCATTATTTTAATACAAATTTATATATGTATTTGTCTTTTCCACCTGTAGCAGTTTCTCTCCTATTTTAATTTTCCTATTAGTTATTAATTGAATCTCATCCACAGTGTATAAGAACAGAATAGTTTAGCAGGTGGGCTGTAAGACAGATCTAGACTCAAGTTGATATCATAAATGCCATCATCTTTTCCTCTCTAGTACACCCCCAGATCCCAAGTCCTTCATGTCAAACTTTACTGCCAGTTAGTGAGTGAGGGAGACTGGTGACCTATTGCTCCTTCCCTCAGTCAGTGGCCACAGGTAGATAATTACAGAGGTTGAACCCATTCAGTATATGAAAATTTTTCTTATTTTTTCTTCATCCTTATTCTTCTAAATACTCATTTGTCAGCAGAACTTTAGGTGAATGAGGGCAGAAAAAAACACAAGAACAGATTTAAGAAGAGTGGGAGAATTCTGCCTGGCATACCATGCAGTTTTCTCTTGTATTTCAATTATTGCATGGTTAATAAAGTGGAAGTTTTAATTACAACATTTTCTTATGTAGTTCAGGTGTTTGTAATGGCTTTCCCTTGTAATTTTGTTTTTGTCAGGGAAGGTAGTTGAGCAGCCTTTCAGACTTGGCATTAATATAGATTATGTTTCTATCCTGTGTGATCAAGCCTTTCAGAAATACGGTGTCTCAAAGACCTTCCTTGTTCTTTGGACTTGTCTGAACTCAATTGAGAGCCCACGAGGAATTTCCAAAGGCTTGATGGATAGTTGGAGAAGCACCATGGGTGCTGAGGCTTCATTGCATTAGTCAGGTATGTGATGGAGTAAAGGCTTCATCCCTGCTGTGCTCAGTACAATCTACTCTAATTTGGAAGATGTGCATTTTCAATTATGAGCAATCTGAAGTTTCTTGGTCATCATTGCTCCTTGGATGCCAGCACAAAAGGAAATGGATACTGATGGAGATACTGTTCCAGGCTCTGTCACCTCACAGTGAAGTGTTTCCTCATGGCCAGACCTTCATTAACTTGAAGGAATTGTGTATTGAACACTTTATCAAACTATTGCCATTGGAAATTTTACACATTATTTAAATGTATATGAAGAAATAGAGCATCATCAGAATGTAGCAGTGAAATCTGGTCAGCTAGAGTGTGTCTGACTTGTACTCTGTGTCTCAACATTTTCAGCTCAGTGACTTCTATTCAGAGTATTTTCACACTCCCCTTGTTTTACTATTAAAGAACAAAAAAGGCAGAAATACTAACAGTGATAAGCCTGTGTAATTTATTAGTGTGTCCATGTTTTGAAAAGCTGATGTGTAATAGAAGGTTAGAGGTTTTTTGGGATAAGCTTTTCTATTCTTTATATGGGATTTAAATACCTAGCCTGTGCCGTCTCTCTTCATTATCTTTGTGAATCCACAGGGACTCCAGAAAACCTCCAGAGATCATAAATTACAACTGTCCAATATTTGTAAAAATAATACACCACATAGATGGAAAGAATTAAATGATCAGATGGATGAGTTAATCTTTGTAACAAAGTCTGCATAAAAGGATGGAGAAACTGCCAGAGAACTAGGCTGGTATCCAAAAAAAAGTCAATAAATTGTTCCCAAGAACTGTGTCTTAATCAGGACAACTTGATGGAAAGAGAACTTTCTGGTTTATGAGTAAATTGTGAAGAAGTTTTCCTTTGTCAGTAGGTTTTCTTCAAGTTGTTCCTAAAAGTCTGGATTGTGCCACTTGTGCCATGTGGTCACCACTGGGCTTCTGTATTTCTGTAGCCATGCTTTTTAAACCACAGTTGTGACTCCAAACCTGCAGAGATCTGCTGAAAGATTTGTACATACAACTGCTTGCAGATTTTTGATGGGGAAGTTTTAGCCAAGTCCATGTTTCATCTTTCTCACATTGCTGTGACCTTGCTGTGGTGTAACCAGGTGGTGTGGGACAGGAGCACAGGAGCACTGCCTTTTCTCTGTGCAGTGACACTGTACATGCAGAATCCTTCAAATACTGATGGAAGGTGTTCCTTATCCCTTAGAAACATGCTAACCTCAGCTGTATAGATGGTACAATACACAGGTCAGTGATAAGCTGCACACTAGTACATCTGCAGCACCACATTTGAGCTTTGATTCAACACATCTAATCAGGTAAATATTCCTGTACCTCACTGCAGCACAAGCAAAGGTAGCCAGCATCATACAGCATGAAGACAAAGAGAAGGAACTTTGCCAGTTCATGTAGCTGCTCAAATTGCTAAGAGACAAAAATTCTTTAAAAGAAAGTTATTTTTTCTAGTTTAGGGTCAATAAATTTGGCCAAAAGAGCTACTTTTCAACTGATAAATCTCCAGAGCTTAACATAAAACCTCAAAAAAAGGCAATTTATACTGTTGGCTTCAACTATAACTTTCTTTATGTGCAAATCATTCCAAGAAGGTTAATACATAATTCATGTGTGTGAGTAAATTTATTTATTTTGATGGCATGAAACAATATTGTCTAAATAGAAAAAGATGTGAAAGCACAGCTACTCTGTGGGATAATAAGAGAGGATTCATTATCTTCCAATGTATGCTGTATGTTGTTAATGGGTGGCTTAATGTGATGCAGCTTTATTGCCAGTGTTCTTTATGCCACACAAGCTTTAAAAGACATTATGTGGCTAAAAGACAGATACGGTCTTATTTAGATATCTACAATCTAACCTTTGAAAGTGAGAGGAGAAAAAGCCCACAGACTTTAAAAGATTATTTTTTTTTTATGGTAAAGGGAAATACTTAAACCCATTAATTTAAAGCTGAGAAATCTTCCATTGGTCATGGAATGTTGAGATTATAAATAAAGGGAACAACTCTGTAATTTAAATTCCTACTGTTACTCTCTTGCCAGCAACGTTTGCAGCCTAATTCCTATAAATTCCTTTCTTCCCTAGTTCACTGTAGACTAATATGTGTGTCAGAAGTGCTGGTGAGTCAGAGACTGATCCCTAGCTAGAAAAAGGTGATGTTATATATCCTAAACACAACCACCTTTTAAAAAAAGCAGCCCAAGGAACTATTTGGTGGATGTCACAGTAGCACCAAAGGATCAGAGATTTAATCTTTAACCTTTCCTGGGGCTGCAAACCCAGGAGTCATCCTGAGGATCCTGGGAGCTCAGCACACACTGGGCAATGGGAGGGAAGGGGTCTGAATGAATGGATGTTCTACAAACCACTTTGTTTGATAGACAGGAATTCCTGTTTCTGAGTGTTCCCAGCTTCTCATTACCAAAGTGATACCTTCCTAGTCTTACCCACATCAGGGAGACCTCAACTGCTGATGTTGCTTCAGAAAAGCGTGTGCTGATGGTTCAAGTCTGTTCACAGAGCACAAGGAACTCTTTGGACAGCAGGTGAAGAAAAGGAGGCCTGCAGGGAGACTTTCACTGCAAGCAGTGCAATGTTTCTTTCAGATTCTCATGGAAGAATTATACAAGTGGCAAATAGCTCATCCACATCTTATGGTAACACTTGGCACAATTCCACACATTTTAATGCCTCCCTAAACATTGTTTCTGTCTTCTTGGGTTTGTTTGGCTGTCCTGTAT
>VYZU01000075.1:23216-38543 GCA_013401355.1 Ceyx cyanopectus | reverse complement strand
AAAAAAAAAAAAAAAGTTGAAATAAAATCATATAACATATTAACACATTTCAGGTCTAAGACTTTGTGATAGAAAGAGGTTTTTCCTTCCTCTGATGGAAAATGAGGGTACTGTTTTCTGAGTCCCATCCTCAGCATGTAACCTGGGGCTAGTTTGACATAGATGAGCTAGGATCAGTAATGAACTCTGAAAACATGATTTTCATGGTTTGTGCTATCCCCAGTGTGGTCCTCAAACTCCATGTCCAATACAATCTGAAGGCCAAAGAAGCAATGCAGCAGCAAATACTGCAAAGAGTGCTTAGATTCCTCCCTTCCAAAAATATTCACTATATTCTCTGGGCTGGGAGTAGCTGCTCTGCTGCCCCTCGAGTTCAGCACCTTAATCAGATGCTGTCATCAACACAGCAACCTTGGGGAGGAGAAGCAATCCCTCCTAACGCTGTACTGATAGGATTGCAACAGCCTGATGACTGTATCCTCCATTTCCTACCAGGTTCAGAGCCTTATCTTTGTTTCTGGACATTCAGAAGGATACAAACTGGGTTCAAAGGGATTGCTATTTTTTTTTTATTTAGAATCCAAAAATTAATCCAATGACTTGGAGTAAAAGTCATGCGGGGGGTGGGGGGTGGGGAGAGGGAGAACAATGGACTTGGCTGTCTCAATATTTCACATCTATTAGTGGCAGAGAATTTTAAAAAATAAATGAAAATACCCGCTTCTGCTGTTCATTTGAGAAATGGGGTAAAGGAATGGTAATTCCTTTTATTTTATTTCCCCCCCCCCCTCTAAATAGAAACAAATACAGTATGTTTTTCTATTGGTATTGATAGAGATTTGTGAAACACATTGGTGAAGTCACCAGTCAACACAGTGTGGTCCAGTACACATGCTCCCACTGGTGTGATTTGGGAATGGTCACAGGTCTACAGACATCCACTCAGGAGTCCTGTTCTTACATGATATAATCCTGACACAGCATCCTGCTCACAAAATGTGTTTCTAGTTTTGGCTTCTTTCCTCACAATGATTATGTAAAAAAGATAAATGGATGTATTTGTGTGGGTCTTAAACTATTGTAACTCTGTAATCATGATTATTTTCAATGCTTTTGTCAGAGATGGTAGTTGAACATCTGTAATAGAGATATGAACAACTGGGTAGAGCAAGACTGAATTTCACTTGTTTCAGTAATCTCTCACTGCATCTAAAAGGCTGCCCCAGTTGTTGCCAGAACGATGCACAAGTAGCAAGAAAACTAGAAGCAGCTACATAAGAAGAGATTAAGAGGAAAAAAATACCAATATTTAACAGGAATTTGAAAAACCATTAAAAAAACATAAATCCTTGCAATTCTATACTCTTTGTTCTGCTATTTAGAGCAAAATGTTAATAGCCTACTTACAGTCTGAATGAGACTCTGGGACATTTCCCCAGTGTTTATTCCTTTATCCAGATTGCTGATCCCTTTCTCTTTCCACGGGGGACTAGGTCTGTAACTCACCCTGACCAGTAGAAAAAGCATTTTGTCTTTTGAATGGTGAAGTTATGAGATGTCCATATTTTACTAAGGCTTTCTCCACTACATTCCATTTTATTGAGATCCTAGAATATGAAAGAGCCTGTAGAAAGGAGTAGCACAGCCTGCAGAAATAATTTCTGTCATAGTAGAGCCATTTGAAGTACCTTTCCTGGGCTTACTGATCTGGAGGACAGGGCAGCCCTGCAAGCTATCCCCAGGACCATCAGTTCTGGAGGGCCCCTCTGACCCCTTGCTAGTGTCCCAGACCACCACCAGCCCAGGGCAGGCAGAGCAGCACCACTTCAGCAGATGTGGAGACTGAACACACTGTCTTCAGTTTTACTTCCAGTTTTAACATCTGCCTTTTGTTATATGAAATGACCTCTGTTACTGTCTGCTTTGCCTTCTCTCGTCTGCCTCTGCTGCTTGGTTTTTGGGCATAATCAGCAGATGTTTGAGCTACACTTATCATGGTGAGGACACTTACACTGTTGTCAAAGACTTTTCCCTTGTTTTCCCCTTGCTCTGGTAAGAAGTTTGGAGATATGCCTTCCAGTTGGGTTTTCCACAAGCATGGCTATAAACAAATATACTCATTACATTGATAGTAGGAATTTTTTTTTTTTCCTAGGCTGGTAAGATTGAGTGGACTTACTTTTCTTCCTTAGCCAGCTATCAGAGTAAGCAGGAACTGGTTGTTTTGAAACTGAATCCTTACAGCTTGTATTCAACCCATTTTATTTCATGTATTCCCATTACTTGACTATTGTTGTTAATATTTTAACACTATTTTAAAACGAAATGTACAATTTATGACAAGTAAAAGGTGTGAATGACTGAATCAATGCCATCATTGATTGCACTGAAAGCAGAACCAAATGCTCAGTCAAACTGAACACTTTGGAACCTAATCCTTCAGACTTTATTCAGATTACATCCCCATTGTGAACACTGGGGAATTTGGCATAAGCCTTTCATTATCAGAAACCTAGATTTCTATTGCAAAAAAAAACATTGTAAGATTGCTACTGGCAATTAAATCTGCTCTTTACCTGGGAAGTCTTTTTTTTTTTTTTTTTTTTTTTTNTTTTTTTTTTTTTTTTTTTTTTTTTTAATCAACATGTTTTAAATATATTCTTGGAGGGATGAAGACAGGGAAAACAGTTTTGGTGATGCACCCAAAGAACAGATAGAGTGCATCCAATAAATTTTTTTTTCTATGTCAACAAAATAGTACAATTAGAATTTGTGTAAAATATAATTCAGAACTAAAGCAACTCATTTTGTGGTTCACTGTAGCCGTATTTTCACATCCACAATTTCATTAGACATTAGAGATTAACTTAATACATCTAGTAAACAATAAACCGGATCTTTTACTCATATATATTCCATAGGAGGGATTTTGTATATTCAAAGCCTTTTTGTTAATTATTCTTTTATGTTCTTGGAAGTATAAATACTTTACAAAAATATAAGATGGCTATAAATATTGATTTAAATAAAGAGGAAATGACCAGTCAGTTGAAAATAGGTTTTACTTGAGCAACATCTTTGAAAGAAATACTTTTTGATTAACACAAATGATACAAAACATGTGAATATCAATTTTCTATTGCAAATCACAAAGTATTGCAACTACCTATACTGATTTTAACATACTCTTAGTGTATGCACACTGATTAGAAACATTTTTGCAATAAATACACTTTGCATATGACATTTAAAGCAGTTGATTAAGGGAAAGAGATAATTAAAAGTTGTTAGAAGTCATGGATTTCCATTTATGCACCTTCTACGTTTTGTAATTACATTAGTTTTATACAAATAAATGCCACAATTTCTGCAAATATTCAAGCTGACTTACTAGGTTATTGTCACAGTTTAGGGTCAGGGCAGCCCAGACACTCTCTTTTAACCCCCCTCCCTCCCCAAAGGGGGAGAGAAAAGGAATAAGGGAGAGAGAGAGACTTAGTGATTTGAAAAGGAAACTAGAACAATTTAATGAAAATGAAAATAATAATGAAATATATGTACAAAAGCAGTACTGAACCCAACCCTCCTGATGGTAATTACGTCACCCTCACAGATGCTGTGGAGGAGCTGGATTCTGGCACCGAGTTTCAGGAATAGGATTGAAGCAAAAGAACAAGCAAGAGAGCCAAAGCAAGAGGAAGTGAGAGAGCGATCCTCTGGCCCCCCAAGCTTTCTATACTGGATATGACGTATATGTGATGGAATACCCCATTGGTCAGTTTGGGGTCACCTGTCCTATTCACTTCTCCCCGCAGGTGCAGTCTTTCACTTTTATGCACCCCTCAGTGCGATACACAAGTTCTAGCAGTGGCCTTGGTCTGCATTCCATCCCTGATAATAACTCTAAACATGAGGTGTTATCACTACTAGAAGCAGACACTGTCTGCAAAACATGCTGCTAACTTCAGAAAGTGCAGTTAGTTAGAAAACCTGAGCTGAAAAGTAAAATCACTGAACAGAATTTGCTCAGTTTTCACCTAAACCAGGACAGTTATTAGGAGTGAAAATATTTAAAACTATCTCTGAAGAATGTTTCATAATAAGAAAACCTAAATATTTTCAGAGGTAGTTTCATTTGTTAGTGTAATGCACTTGCCAGCATAGAGTTAGAACATGACTAAAGAGTTTCTATGAAAAAGACATGGTCAGGTGTGTCCTGGTGCAGTGAATGTTAATATGCTTTCAGCAGAAGCACATTATGCTTTTATTTCTGACTGTACACTGAATTATTTACACCTTCAAGGCAGCTGATTGAACTGCAGCATCAGTCAATTAGCAAATCAAAAATTTATATGATTCCAATTTAGCATGGAGTCCTTCTCTCTTTTTTTTTCTTTTTAGATTTTCACCCTGACAGTGACAAATTACTCCTCTGCTGGCTGAGATTGGAAATTAAAAGCATTTAGAGTTGCTCATGCATTTATGCTAATGAGAACTTCTGATATGATTTGCATGCAAAAGAGGACAATCTGAAAGCTCATCAGTTTTTCATGCTTCCGCATTTTGATGTAGCAGGATTTTTTCTTTTTTTGCAGAGCAGAAAAATTTTTCTTGGGGAAACAATACTCTATGTGAACAAAAAGACATTTTCTTTTAAGTCAGAAAGTTTCTATTTTATTTTTTTTTTTTTTTTTACCCTCCAGATTCTTGTCAAATCATTTGCTTTGCTGTTTCAGGACTGCAGCCCACATTCATTAACATTTTAGATGTTTATCAAAGGAACGATCCAGTATCTGCCATGCAAGATTATAGCTCAAGCTTCATTTTAAATTCAGGAAGAAAAAAAGACCTGAGGACAGATGAGAAGAGGGATGTGCACTCTGACAATCTTCTTCACAGATACACCCGAATTAATCCTATTTAGAGAAAAATTTTATTAATCACCAGAGGTGGCAGACTTAAGTTTAGTGAAATAGTTAACTCTGACAATTTCTGGGGACCTCTTTTGTACAGGCTTTCTGGAATACAAACAAAGAATCCAGGCAATACAAATGAGAAGCAGATAACTTTAAAATGAATTTTTAAAAAAGCTCCTGTAAAGAGATTACTGCCATTTTTAGGTGTTTAATTTTGCAATCCAATTTGCTATAACAGAAGACAATATGATAAAGAAGAATCTGGAGGTAACAGAAGACATCAATGTATTTATTTTGCTTTTGCAGTATATGATTTTATATATTTTAGTATAATGAAAATAATTTGCAAAGTAAAGGAAGATAATAGTTTCCTGATTGTCTGTCTTGCCTGAAAAGGTTGATCAGGTTATATCTCTGTATGTTTGAACTTTTGTGAATGTACATTTTGTTTTGGAAAATTTTTTTTTTTGACACTGGTAATTTGAAAGACCTTAACCAATGTCCTGCATTTACAAAAAATTTTGTTGTTATAGTACTTGATGAAAATATAATAATTATTTCAGTCCCCAAAAACCTCTATTTAGAGTTTTAATTACAATTATTCCTTCTATCTTATCACTCAATTTATTAAGTTTCAATGCATTGTTTAGTAGAACAAAGACAATATTCATGTGATATGTCTGTCTCATCTGAGCTAAGAAATTAATCTCAAATCATAAGGTACTCAAACCATCTTCCAGAATACACTTTAATCTTTGGATCATTTTTTACCCTCAGCTATATACAGCAGCACTTAAGACATCTGATATTCAGAGGTTACAGGAGAACGTCACCCAATGACTTCACTGTCATTGCAGTGACATACTTTACAACCAACATGCTCCAAAGACAGCTAACAGCAGGTGTATACTGTGTTTTGGTAATGTGTCCTATTTGAAATCAATACTCTTGCTTCTATGCCTGAAAATAAAATATGTTTCTTCTGTACCTGCATCAGTTCCCTTTTTTCTTTTGCTGCATTGATCACTGGATCATGGAGCAATTATCTTCCTTTATTCCTTGATGAGAAAGATGAGTGTGGTAGGGTAATCTTGAAAGGGGAAGTGGAATGAAGGGGTCGGAAAGAAGACTGGAGAGAAAGGACCATGCAAGATAATTCATCTTTGCCTGTTCTCTTTAGAACATTACAAGTCATGGTACAGTGGAATGTACCTGGATGCAGTCCTGTGTAATGTGCTCTAGGCAAACTGGTCGGGGCGGGGGGGATGTTGAACTAGATCATCTCTAGAGGACCCTTCCAACTCTGTTTTTCTGTGTTAAAGAAAGGGGCTGCCTAAATCCTCAGTCTTTGATGTTAAGTTTGTCTGCAACTGCCACTGCTGCCACTGTTAAATAAATGGCTTTTTGTCCTTGCATCAGACTGGCATCTTGGTATCACCGTTCTGCTCTGCTTCTTTCAAGGTCCAGCTAGATTATTTTCTCACTTCACACCTCTAAAGGTCAAAATATCTCACTGGAAGTGCTTCCTCCATGTCAGGGGCTTTGTGGCTGTAGCTTCTGATTTTAACTCTCTGAGGTTTTCAATTTTTCAAACAGCTGATGTGCCTTATACACAATAGAAGTCTGCCCCTCACACATTTCTGATCTGTGAAAGTGACATGTCATTGGCCATTAAGATTAGGTCTCAATGACAGTGACTATCTATCTTTCTATTTTCCTTCCACATCCATAGGAAGTCCTCAGATGCTGTGGATGTTTCTCTGTTATAGTAGAAGCACACAAATGGCTCAGAGGCAGTATCAGCAGGGAAACAGAAAAATCTCTGCTTGCCAATATCTATTAAGACAGGGAACCTTGAAAACTCCGTGAATATGATGTATTACATGAAGGTCTTCCTTCACCAAAGTCTTCATGTAACACAGGTTAAAAGTCAGCGCCAGAAGAATTTTTTTTTTCTCCTTTCCTTCTCTCATAACTGAAATTATTTTTCCAGGGTTATGTTATTTCTTACTGAATGACTCTTGGATTGCACAGACTGAACAATTTCACGAGTCTTGCTTTACTGTCCTTCCTAAGAAAACCCTGCTGAGATAACCTACAAAATACTAAATTAAGAACATTATTTCCCTAGCTTCACAACTCACGCAATGTCTGCACATAGAATCAAAGGCCTGTTGAACCAAAAATCTACTTTTTGCATTACCAAAAATAATCTACAATCCCAGTATATTTTTTTATCCTTACAAAGATGGGCTGAATGTACTTCAGCAAGATGATTTTCAAAGGCTTTCATTTGAAGACACTCCCAAGCTAAAACTGCCTGCTTTTGAGTGGGGTGATTTTACTTCATCATCCTCAATAATAGGCTTTGTTAAGGAGGAGGCTTTGCCCTTCGGATTTTTTTTTTTTATATAATTTTCTCCTCCTTGATTCCAATGAAATAGCTGAAATCCCTGAAACCAAAGATTACGGCAAACAAAAATAATAAATTTGGAATAAATTAGATGTAATTTCACTATAATGAAATTAGTTTCCCATCATAGTATGAGAATATAACTTTTTATCATTTATAGTTCATCTATATTCAGCTCTATATCTCTCACTCCACTGGCAAAACATTATTTTCACAGGCTCTTCATGACCTATTTTTGGGGGCAAGCCAGTACCTCTTCATCCTTCAATGGACACCTTTGTAAATCACCTTTTATCCTTCAGGGAAATAAGCTATCAAGAAATATTGGAAGAGAATTCTGAATCCTCTGATCTGGAGGTGTCATTCATCTCACATTATTTTGAAAATAATCTATCTTCCTCCTGGTCACATCTTTGTCAGTACAGATTCTAGTTTGCCAGGCTGATGAGTTCAACTGGGACATCCTTTGAGTCCTGAAGTTGATTCTCCTCAGGATTTATATGTTCATATGCTGCTGGACAGCTTTCCTTGAAGCTAGTTCAATGATCTAACATATCTATTCCCAATTGCAGCAAATGAGAAATAATTACCTTTGTGAACAGAAAGTGCTATTAAAACTGCTGTCCAATGTTCAATTGCAATGCACTCATCATCCTGTGTTCAGGAGGGAGTTGGGGATATTTGACTATGAATTTACCTGTCTGCTTGCAACATACTGTCAGAAAATTGCTTTACCATCACATATTCATCTTGGAGATTTTCCAACACTTGCCATTTCCTGTTTAGGTCAGTTATTGCTGAATTTCATGTGTGCCCCAAACTCTGTATATAGTTGTCTATTTGGTCTGCCTCTGTAGTGAACTTACATGGGAAATTATTTGATCTGTTCTGTTCTGATAGGAACCATGAAGTTGCACAATTTTTATTGTCTTCATAGCAGACAAAAGTAGAGTACGACAAAAGGAATTACTGGGAATAATTTTTCATTCTTCAGTTTACATCTTAACACCAATGTAGACAAAGTCATGAATAGTTATAGGAAGTACTTTAGAAGTGTTGCAATATATTGCCATGTTCTCTGTGTGAAACTCCCCTTGAAGTCAGTAAGAGTTGTGTATGCTATTCAGTGGCATAATCAGGCAATAAATTATGAAAGCTCTGCAAACACCAAACAAAACAAGCCACAAACAAATGACATTACCAAGAGACAAAAATACCCATTGCTATGCGAGTAAAAGAGTTAATGCAAATAGTCTTAAATGTGATAAAATTCCTGTAGCAGGTAGGATTTGCCAAGCTATAGCAAGTGGATTAGCAGGAGAAGCTTACCTTGTACACCTGTCTATTGCAGTTTCCAGCCTCTTCCACGCAGACGGTGAATCTCAGTTGCAACTTTGATGGACAAAGGGGCTAAACATAGACTTGTATGCTGCAGCATTGCAATGTTTTTCTGGTCCAAGACTTCTCATAGGTGACTTTATTTGGTCTTGCATTAATTTTCAGAAGAAAAGTACAAAACTGATCTAACTAAGGTAACATTTTAAGTCAGTGTTAAGACTATTTGTTTAAAGTTTCATAGGAACTTGACATCAGGAAAAGCTGGCTACAAAAAATGCCTTTAAATTTTTTTCTTTTTTCACAGTACATTGTAAATGACGTGTTGAAATAGAATTTTCCAAAATGACCACTTTAAAACTTTAATCCAAAATGGAATTTACTAAAATATTCAGGAGATTCNTGTATTACATGAAGGTCTTCCTTCACCAAAGTCTTCATGTAACACAGGTTAAAAGTCAGCGCCAGAAGAATTTTTTTTTTCTCCTTTCCTTCTCTCATAACTGAAATTATTTTTCCAGGGTTATGTTATTTCTTACTGAATGACTCTTGGATTGCACAGACTGAACAATTTCACGAGTCTTGCTTTACTGTCCTTCCTAAGAAAACCCTGCTGAGATAACCTACAAAATACTAAATTAAGAACATTATTTCCCTAGCTTCACAACTCACGCAATGTCTGCACATAGAATCAAAGGCCTGTTGAACCAAAAATCTACTTTTTGCATTACCAAAAATAATCTACAATCCCAGTATATTTTTTTATCCTTACAAAGATGGGCTGAATGTACTTCAGCAAGATGATTTTCAAAGGCTTTCATTTGAAGACACTCCCAAGCTAAAACTGCCTGCTTTTGAGTGGGGTGATTTTACTTCATCATCCTCAATAATAGGCTTTGTTAAGGAGGAGGCTTTGCCCTTCGGATTTTTTTTTTTTATATAATTTTCTCCTCCTTGATTCCAATGAAATAGCTGAAATCCCTGAAACCAAAGATTACGGCAAACAAAAATAATAAATTTGGAATAAATTAGATGTAATTTCACTATAATGAAATTAGTTTCCCATCATAGTATGAGAATATAACTTTTTATCATTTATAGTTCATCTATATTCAGCTCTATATCTCTCACTCCACTGGCAAAACATTATTTTCACAGGCTCTTCATGACCTATTTTTGGGGGCAAGCCAGTACCTCTTCATCCTTCAATGGACACCTTTGTAAATCACCTTTTATCCTTCAGGGAAATAAGCTATCAAGAAATATTGGAAGAGAATTCTGAATCCTCTGATCTGGAGGTGTCATTCATCTCACATTATTTTGAAAATAATCTATCTTCCTCCTGGTCACATCTTTGTCAGTACAGATTCTAGTTTGCCAGGCTGATGAGTTCAACTGGGACATCCTTTGAGTCCTGAAGTTGATTCTCCTCAGGATTTATATGTTCATATGCTGCTGGACAGCTTTCCTTGAAGCTAGTTCAATGATCTAACATATCTATTCCCAATTGCAGCAAATGAGAAATAATTACCTTTGTGAACAGAAAGTGCTATTAAAACTGCTGTCCAATGTTCAATTGCAATGCACTCATCATCCTGTGTTCAGGAGGGAGTTGGGGATATTTGACTATGAATTTACCTGTCTGCTTGCAACATACTGTCAGAAAATTGCTTTACCATCACATATTCATCTTGGAGATTTTCCAACACTTGCCATTTCCTGTTTAGGTCAGTTATTGCTGAATTTCATGTGTGCCCCAAACTCTGTATATAGTTGTCTATTTGGTCTGCCTCTGTAGTGAACTTACATGGGAAATTATTTGATCTGTTCTGTTCTGATAGGAACCATGAAGTTGCACAATTTTTATTGTCTTCATAGCAGACAAAAGTAGAGTACGACAAAAGGAATTACTGGGAATAATTTTTCATTCTTCAGTTTACATCTTAACACCAATGTAGACAAAGTCATGAATAGTTATAGGAAGTACTTTAGAAGTGTTGCAATATATTGCCATGTTCTCTGTGTGAAACTCCCCTTGAAGTCAGTAAGAGTTGTGTATGCTATTCAGTGGCATAATCAGGCAATAAATTATGAAAGCTCTGCAAACACCAAACAAAACAAGCCACAAACAAATGACATTACCAAGAGACAAAAATACCCATTGCTATGCGAGTAAAAGAGTTAATGCAAATAGTCTTAAATGTGATAAAATTCCTGTAGCAGGTAGGATTTGCCAAGCTATAGCAAGTGGATTAGCAGGAGAAGCTTACCTTGTACACCTGTCTATTGCAGTTTCCAGCCTCTTCCACGCAGACGGTGAATCTCAGTTGCAACTTTGATGGACAAAGGGGCTAAACATAGACTTGTATGCTGCAGCATTGCAATGTTTTTCTGGTCCAAGACTTCTCATAGGTGACTTTATTTGGTCTTGCATTAATTTTCAGAAGAAAAGTACAAAACTGATCTAACTAAGGTAACATTTTAAGTCAGTGTTAAGACTATTTGTTTAAAGTTTCATAGGAACTTGACATCAGGAAAAGCTGGCTACAAAAAATGCCTTTAAATTTTTTTCTTTTTTCACAGTACATTGTAAATGACGTGTTGAAATAGAATTTTCCAAAATGACCACTTTAAAACTTTAATCCAAAATGGAATTTACTAAAATATTCAGGAGATTCTCACACTTACAAAAGGGACTGAGAAATGTGAGCCTTGTGTTGACTAACTGTGACATTCTGAAATTGTTCTTTCAGATCTTAAAAGTCGATTAAAAATAAACAAAGGATCCCAGAGGTTTGAGATTGCTCTAGGCTTTAGAGCTGAGTCTAACTTACAAGAAACAAGATCTTTGTAGAATACAGACCTGCTTCTCCTTGGAGTATTTGTAATGGCAAGAGAAATGTGTGCTGAGATGCTGCAGCTGTTATAAGAAGCCAGCAATTTATTGCAAAGCAAAGGAAAAACTGGCTGCAATTCCAAAAGTTCTTCTACCTTCTCATTTGGGTAATGCACCCATGGTACTCCTTGGACAGTAAAGGTTTCTGACTCTGTATTAAAGTGTTCTTTGCTGCTTGCAGAACAATTCTGAAGCCTAGGTTATAAAATGGTGTGTGGAACTCCAGACAATCCTGATTTTAAAGTAGTGGCAAATTGGCCAAAAACCTATTGGACAGATTCAACCCCTTCCAGCACTTGCCTTATTAATTTGTTTGTTTGTTAGTTTATTTTGCTAGAATTAGTTGAAGTTACTTCCATGTTACTTTATTTTTTAAAAAAACTCATGCCAACTTTCCTCTTACTCTTCCTTATTGTGAAAAAGAAATTACATTGCAAAACAAATTTCAGTATTCTCCACTCCTTCTCCAACAACTGCAATTGAATTACCAGGAAGATGACTGTTCCCTGATGCATGTTCCCTTCTCAGAATTAAGGATGACTGGAAAGTGGATTCACCATTAGCTCCTGCCCTAGCTCAGTGAATCAATTTACTTCACCTTTGGGTAACACTTGGAGAGGAAAAGCACTCAAAAGAAACAGAGGAAGAAGGCCACTATGAAAAGGACAATTAAATCCTCCCTGGGATTGTTTTAAACTGTTCCTGGTAGCATAGTTACATTGTAAGGCTTCAGAGCTGAAAACCAGATCTAGCCAGAATCCCATTCTGTGACAAGTGGGCTGACACTCAAGACAAATCTGAAATTCTCCTCTTCGCTCTTTGACCTCACTATCATACAGTTGAATTATCCATTTGCAGTCATCCCCATGATATTTTGGTTTCACTTAAAAAATGTTATTTTATAGGCAGATGATAAGTATTTTTCTGGCAAAATCAAGGACTCTTATGAAAATAAACCACTGTAGTAAATATTGTTTTCTGATCATTTATCTCTTGTGTGCAAAAAAACCCCAGAGAAGTGTTTGTGTTCTTCATTGGTATTCACTTGGTCTTTCATGAGTTACCTAATTTTATTAAATAAATAAATAAATACGAGTTGTATAGAAGGAGAGGAGAGATATATGGTATAATTCCCACAAAATATTTCATAGTTGGGTATTTTTTTCCACAATTCAGTGGTGTGGACAGCAAGAAAATGTCTATTACTCTGTTAGCAATTACAGAAACACTCTCCTTCAGTCTACAGTGTACATTTTTCATGTCTAAAGAAAATGATAGTAGACATTTAGCCAGCAATAGACTTAGACTTACAAGTAGGCTCTACATTTACTTGAATTACTTTTATGTGTTTCAAGACAGCTATGGCTTACCTTTATATTTCTGTTTACCATTTGCTGGTTTATACTGTCACAATAGTTGTTTTATGTGGAAGGAAACAAGGACTATTTTGTACTGTTCCACTGCCTGTATATAGTTGGCCAGGGCTTTAATGCATGTACTTCAAAAGAACTCCAGAATGGACAGGAAGGCCAGAAATGTATATTACAGCACTAGGACTGGACACATGTGTCTGCTTATATTTCTTAAAATGTGCTACGTATCTGCTCCAAAGTAATGTCATGTCACTTTTATCAGACTATTACCAGGAAATTTAGATTCATCTTGGCATTCATGATAGTTGTTTTGTGTCCAAGCTGTCCAGAAAACAAAGCTTTCATTTAATGAATTTGGTTTTGTTGCACATTTGAGTAAAATAAGACATTAGAAATCTGTTACAAAATTAAAATGGTAAGACATCATTCAGTTCCTACAGTTCAATGCTTAGCCTACTTACCTACTTCACTTTGAGCACTGNTAGACTTAGACTTACAAGTAGGTTCTACATTTACTTGAATTACTTTTATGTGTTTCAAGACAGCTATGGCTTACCTTTATATTTCTGTTTACCATTTGCTGGTTTATACTGTCACAATAGTTGTTTTATGTGGAAGGAAACAAGGACTATTTTGTACTGTTCCACTGCCTGTATATAGTTGGCCAGGGCTTTAATGCATGTACTTCAAAAGAACTCCAGAATGGACAGGAAGGCCAGAAATGTATATTACAGCACTAGGACTGGACACATGTGTCTGCTTATATTTCTTAAAATGTGCTACGTATCTGCTCCAAAGTAATGTCATGTCACTTTTATCAGACTATTACCAGGAAATTTAGATTCATCTTGGCATTCATGATAGTTGTTTTGTGTCCAAGCTGTCCAGAAAACAAAGCTTTCATTTAATGAATTTGGTTTTGTTGCACATTTGAGTAAAATAAGACATTAGAAATCTGTTACAAAATTAAAATGGTAAGACATCATTCAGTTCCTACAGTTCAATGCTTAGCCTACTTACCTACTTCACTTTGAGCACTGGCCTTATTTTTGCCCTCTCCCACACCACCAAACAGGGGGCTTGTTTCTTCTCTCAGACTAGTGGGTGCTTTCCTCCCAATCAGAGTTTGAGAAGCTTTACAGAGGTTTGTTAAAGTGTCCTGGCCAACTGTGCATCAACAGCTCCAAGCTCATTGTTCTGATTTCTGGGGAGTCTTCCACAGATGTCCTCACAAAGGTACTTAAAATGTGTGTGTTTTCAGAAAGAGTCTTATGAAACTTCTGATTAAAGTTTCCTAGAGCTACTCAAGACCTTGTTTTTGCTGATACAGTTTAGATTGGTTCTTTGCCAACCACTTTCTAGGTCTCCCAATAGAATAATTTTTTTGAAGCATGCTCAGTCATCTAGTTTCTAAGTAACTCCAGCAAAGCTCCTCTGACATCATGAAGCAGATGATTCATTTTGCACATGTTCTTTGTCTAAATGAGATATATTAATCTGAATCCAGCTCATTGTCCCCAGTAAAAGGGTAAGGGTGATAATTTTTTATATTCCCTTCTTGGATTTATGTAACTCTGTAGTTCAATACAAGTTGTTGGTTACTTTGTGGTGACTATTTAATGAGTAAATATATAAATAACAGTGAGAGAGGAATGCTTCATCTGTATTTATTTTCTGACATAGCTGACAACTAGAGTGATATCTTCTTTTTTCTTCTTCTTTTGTTACAGCAGTACTAATCATACCACACAGAGACACATTTGTCATTATATGTAATTATGTGCAATATGTTTATATTATAATATTTTATATTGGAGAGGCATAGGTTTTCATAATGTTTTTAGTTCCATTTCCTTTCTGCCACAGTTTATTTCAGTTTATGCATATTTATAAATTATATTTAAAAGTATAATAACACATTTATTGTAATAAAATGGTGATTTGGAAATAGGACAACTAGAGAAAAAACCTAGACAACTACATAACTTCTGACAGAGGGGTAGAATTTTGCTAGTGCATGGGGAGCTTTCCTTTGGTCCTGTTAAGGTGCAGAGATAAGAAAGTCTGCCATTTCTTATGTGATTAAAACAGGTGTCTCTGATCAGATCTTGATCTTTCAGAAATCTTTTGAATGACCTGTTCCTCTGTGGACCTGTAACTAATCTTGATAGCAATTTGTTTGCACCCTCTCTCATCACAACTCTCCTTTTTTTCACTTCCCCCCAACCTTTTCTTCAAGCCAATTAGCAGATTAGACAGCAGACTGTGAAGCCTGAAGAAGTAGAAACTATATCAACTTTTATCACATGCCAAACTAACTGTGGAGTTATCCAGGAGTACAGCCATACCCTCAGAGAGCTTTGTTCTTGAGGACCCGAAGGGTGGCTAAGGAAA
>VYZU01000074.1:0-29481 GCA_013401355.1 Ceyx cyanopectus | reverse complement strand
CCCCCCCCCCCCCCCCCCCCCCAGTAATGTTTAGTGCTTGTTTTCAGATAAATGGTCATACACTGGAATCTAGCAAGCCATTTCATTCACCTTTTTAAGCCCATAGCCCACTGCACCTGTTCAGAAATCTCTTCCCAAAGTCATTGTGTGGGACCTCGAAACACAGTTTTATTAACAACCAAAACAAATTATCTCTATTCTGATTGTTCATATATTATTTTCATTTTACTCTGGTTTGTTTCCTTGCTTTCTGCATGTATTAAGAATATCAATGTATGGGTTTTCTTTTTCCTTTTATACTTTCTGATGTACCTGTCCATCTACTAGTCATCTAGAGACTGCAGCTAGATAAGCTTCATTTTAGGGCCTTCAGATTTAATTCAGCAGCAGAGTTTCCTAGTCAGAATACCTTCAGGAACCTGAGTTGCTTTGATTGCTGTTCTGTTTTCTATTGGAGAACAGTTAGCAGAAGGTTGAACTGTATGAGCTTTGCAAAACTATGGGGGGAATTTGTTTGGGGAGATATTTACAGATGGGACATAAAAGAATTATTAAAAATTTTAAAGCAATCACAAAAAAACAAAAATCACAAAGATTTATAGAGTCATAGAGTAGATCTGTGAGCATGAACAGAGANTACCTCAAAATATTTAGTCATGCTGTACAGTTTGCTATACAATAACAAATTTAAAATATCATAGAGAATATTTTTGCTTTTTTTTTTGTTAAATAATTCTATTTTTACATGGTAACTAATATCTTCCCTTTTTAAGTAGGGAACCATTATTTTTTTATTCACGTGTTATTATGGTAACACAAGACATAGACATCTAGTTTGCTTGGAGAATTTTGAGGTAGGCTGTCCCTTCTTGAACTGTTTCTTAGCAACTAATTTGTGTATGTTATTTCAAGCACAACTAATTGCTATTTTTAAAATCCTTTTTGTTATAACTGACAGACACTAACAGAATCTTTGCACTTTTCCCTTTTTTACACCTGTAATATTACAGCATTCTCAAAACTGTGGAGCTGGGACAGGAATATTTCTTTTAATTAATGCTTCTGTAATCATCATCATACGAGGCCATCGTTTCTGCCTTTGGGGTTCTGTTTATCTGGATGCACATGGTGAAGAAGACCGAGATCTTAGGTAATGTTTTCATTACAGACATATTTCATTGTTGCTCCTCTGTGTAGATCAGCTTTGCTAGGCCATGCACTCAGTAACAGATGATAATAGATCTCTACCTTATGTGAGTGGAAAAATCCTCATTTACTGACTTTTGGCCCAAAGGTGGTGTAATGATCATTGAGTTAGACATGTCAAGCACCCAAGAGAGAGATTCCCAGTGACTGTTATGTTGGGAAACACTTCCCTCCTGTAAGCAAACAATGCAGTTGGATTCCAGTGTAGAGAGGTAGTGCAGCTTCCAAGCTACACTTGCCTGAGAGAATAAGAAGTGTTTTCTGGATTCTGCTCTCCAGAGAGGGATGGAAGTCTCAAGATTTGGCTTATTACAAGTAGCAAACCAAAGCAAGTGCATACTTCCTCTGGGAGGAAATGTTGTAGGAGTCTCATGCGTTGACATTATTTGGTGTATTAACCATTTGTTGCTTTTTTTCTTTCTACAGGCGTGGTAAACCTCTCTACATATGCAAGGAAAGATACAAAGTTCTTGAGCAGCAGTGGGTGTCTCATACTTTCGATCATATCAATAAAAGATGGGGGCCACATTATAATGGCTTGTAAATCATCATCATCATCTACACACTGCATCATTGCTGGTACCATGACTGAATGCATCTTGACTGACAATAGCTTTAATTGAAAAGGAGTTTAGCTCTGTCTCGGGGTGGAGGAGGGTATGGGCATAAAAGGGAAATGGAACTTTGTCAACATGTGAAATTATTGCAAAATTAGCTGCTGTTGCTACTAAATATGATACAGTAATTTGAAATTAAATCCTCAAAATGGTGTGAGCATTCTGATTGCACTCAGTAGTCCATTTTTCTTTTGTTTTTTTAAAGCCCAGTAATGTTAAGAAGCACAAATTTTACTTACAGTTCTTTAGAGGCTCCAAGGTTAGCTGTCAGATTTTTGTTTTTCTCTGCATGGAGTTGAGTTTTTAGCAATTTTTGCTGAAACAGTATATATGTCTACTACATCTACTAAATATGCTGGATAGAATTTCTTTGCCTTTTTTGTGTTGGTTTGAGGTTTTCGCTTGGTATGCATTTGTAATTAGACAGGATTTGTACAACAGTTGTGAGACTGCATGGCTACAATTGGTCTGAAAGTTGAATTTTAAAGAGTATTTCAGTTATCATGAGAGGTCTATTGAAATATTTCAGGCATTACTGAAAACTCATGTGTTCTCAGGAATTTCATATTTTTTTCTCCATAAATAAGTGAAATAGCTGTAAATTAGGTATCTTACTGCTCTTAATGTAATCCAGAACACATATTCTCTTTTTTTCTTTCTTTTCCGGAAAGATTTTTTTTTTCCATATCAATTGAATAAACTGTTAGTGATAACACATACAGAAATTGCTGTATATAATTTGTACTGTGCCCAAAATAGCAGATCCCAGTTAAAGCGTAATAACCTAAGCCTGCCTGTCATTTCAAACCAGATGTATGTTTCAGAATGATCGGATTGGAAATGTGCAGGCTATTTTGCAAGTAAAACATAATTTTGTATTTTTCCTGATGTTTCAGGAGGTTCCTCTATATTGTATTTGTTTAGAGTAATCACTGGTCTTTCTTGCTTGGTTTCCTACAAAGGGACTGGGGGGAGTCTACAAAGGTGGCCTAGATGAACAACCAGTGCACGTGCAGCATCACTGGATGAATGCCAAAACAGTGTGTGTGTAGAGTTGCTGAAAAATTACTAAGAACAGGCATGACTGGGCTGAACCCCACAGTGTAAGTAGGTAGAAAAGATTGTAGTTAAAATATTGGTATGTAATATATTGCTACTAATGTTTTTCACAAGTGTTGGACATTTGTTGGCTATTTCATACAGTACTACCAAGCAGCTCCTGGTAGTTTTGACTTTCATAGCTTGCGTGTAAAATAAAATTTGTATGTGTAAAATAAAACCATCTTGTAGTAATAACACACACACAGTGAAGCCAATTCCCCAGTGGGAAGTCATTATCTACTGAAAAGTGTATAGGGGAAATAAAATGACTGTATAGCAATCAAGGAGAATGGACAGAAGGAAAAGTAAGTAAATATAATGAGTTTTTCTGGATACCCACAATTCAAAAGCCCCCAGAATAAAGGATACTGGTTTTTATACATACATNTACTTCCTGTAAGATTAGAATTACTCTTTCCCCAACTAAATGGCTATGTCTTTTCCAAAATAATACTTTTTTGATACTGTATTATAAGTTCTGCCTGTAATATTTTTGCATTGCTCATTATGAATATCAGGCCATTTTGTAAGTGTGGTTAAAGAGCAAAAAGATTCTTTACATCTCCAGCATAACATTATTACAGGGCTCATGAACTTGAGTAACCTGTAGTTTGAAGCTCCAGTGCTGTATTTACAAGAGATAATGTATCCAGAATTTGATTACTGTGTTTTATTTAAAATGGAATGTTCTCTGGTTGTGCATATGGATGTGAAGTAAAACTATTAGCCTTAACTTCAACATTTGAGTATTTCATAGTGCTTATTTTAGTACTGGTGAATTAGTCACCAGTCAACTTAAAAACAACAACAACAAAAATCACTTGGTTGAACAATTGTACTTGAATATCCTTGCATGCTGCTAAACAAGAATTTTGATTTCCCCCATAACTTTTTTAATCCTACTTTATTAAGCTAACCTTGAAAAATAACAGGTCCAAACTACAGTGCTGTGTGCGTGTATTACTCATGTTCTGGTGTGATATCCTGTATGAATGATCATTTAAGTACAGTACATTACTGTAGAATCTAAATCAATCTTTATAACACATCAGAAGAGTATAAAACTAGGAATACAGTAATCGACATTGTAAGATATGTTAATAAAAGTCTACTGTCAATCTGGGTGTTTGTGACATTTTTTCTCCACCTCCCTCATCCCAAATGTAATTATCATTGAATTCCACCCAATAGCCAGGCAGTTATTTAAATATCAAAAGCTTAGCATGCAAAATACTTTGCATAGAGAGTAAATGTGGTTTGGTTTGGTTTTTTTTTTTTGTTCCTTACCCAGTCATGAAGTTTATATTATTAATTTGTATTACTTTACTCATAACTACGCCACTTAAAGTTGTACTTAATTTTATGCAGCCACTACAGCATTGCTGCTGCAAACTGCTACAATTAAAATGCTGACTTGAGAAGCTGCTTCTGGGAAAACCACACCTGATCTTCTGTCAAATCTTTCTGGAATACCTGTTACTTTGATCTAATTAATGTATAGAGTTACACATTATTTTATTCCTTCTGACCTTTGAGAAATTTGCTGAAACAGTCTTGTTTTGACCTTGACCTTTGGATAATATCCTTTCTTTTTTTTTTTTTGTACCAGCCCAAAATCTTCAATATTTTCATCACCTGTGCAATAGGAATCTCCCATAATTCACAATATTTCCCAAGCAAATGACCCTGCTCAGGCAGGGGGGTTGGACTAGATGATCTTCTAGGTCTCTTCCAGCCCCTAATATCTGTGATTCTGTGACCTTTTTAATATTAATTTAAAGAGAGATCTTTGCTACAGTATTCAACACACAGTATTCTTTACTGCAGAATTCCATGGATCAGTTTTTGCTGTGTGTATAGCTACTGGAGTAGACTGTGCTGATCTTGGTATGATTTAGATCAGATATTCATCTAAGGCGGATTCTGCAATCTTGCTTTTCACTTTCTTTTCTCAGAGGTGGGGGTGATGATGAATGAAGACTGAGCATTAGATGAGCTTAGCTAGGAATGGAATTACGCTGTATGCAAAGTAGCAAAGCCACAAGAATGAGCTGACCCAGTGTCTGGAGGTTCACAGCTCTCAGCTGTGGGATACAAGGACTTGTGTGTGATCTGAGGAGCCTGGTTCTGGGTGACACTTTCAGTGGCCTGGATGCTCGCTGCAGTCGGTGAGCTGCATGCTGCTGGTCTGAGGCCACTCCACACAAATGCCTCCCTTTGTTAGGGCAGGGTGCCCTCAGCACCCACTCTTTTCTCAGCCTACAAGTTCTCTTTATGCTGAGGCTGCTGGTCAGCCTTGTGATTTACCCTGTCTCTTCTGGCACTGTTACACACTGCAGCTGTAACCTTGCCAGGTTGTACTAGTTAGTAATTCCTGGAAATAGATGTCCTTAACTAGGAAAAGCATGTTCTCAGTGAAGTCAAACACTTCCTGAATTCTTAGCTGTGTAAATGGCCAGGGTGTTCTCTAAAAAATACTTATTTTAATTGATACTTCTTTTTATTCACTGTATCATTTGTACTTTCTACCACTAATACTGTTTGAGTTTCAATGCCACATGCTTCAAATACCATCTCTTTGAAGTGCTACTGAGAAAGCGAAGTTGATTCTTGCTTAATAAATGCAAGTTTCAAAAAGCTAATCTTACTAGCCTAAAACATGATTTTTGCAATATGCAATTTTGCACGTACAGAAAAATGTGAAAAACACCCCATTCTTTTGAAAAGCATTTTAAATTTAGCTATGAGTCCCTCTTAAAATGTCTCAAAATGAGCTTTTGTGAGAGTAGCGTTATTTGAAAAGCCATTTCCTGTAATTCAGTCTCTTGGTGTAGAGTGTGCTGCTCTCTGCATCTGTGGGAATGGGAGCTGGTTCCATGGAAACCCCTCACACCATTGAATGATTCACTACCCAGTAAATGAACCTATTATTCCTTTTGTCTTTATCCCTTGCATGTACCACATGGATGGTAAACCTTTCACTTCCAGTGAGTAGGGAAACAAGTGTTTTAAAGACTGGATCTAAAGATGTCTTTTTTTTGGGTTGCTTTTTGTTTGTTTGTTTGTTTTGGTTTTGGTTTTGGTTTTGTCTGTTTGTTTTGGTTTTGTTTTTATCCATTGCCTGCTATCATGGAGGAGAATTTTTCTGGGACAAAACTGTTTGATAGAGGGAGTTCTATTTTAGAGGCATTCTTATGCTACCCATAATGTCTGCTATTTTAGGTACTGGAATTGCTTACATTACCTGTTGTCTAATGCGTTTCCCATTTTAGGACCACTTTCAACTTATGACTACTAAACTTTTTAACAGTTTTGTTTGAAAACTATTATGGTGGTCTTATTTCTAGTGCTTGGATTTTTGCATTTTGTTAATGTTTCAACAAAGACAAGCAAGATACCTTTGAAAGATTAAAACTGGTAAAAAAAACCCCACAAACAAAACAACCCAAACAAATATATTGTTTGCTTCATTTTAACAATCGTTTTCCTAAGTGTTAGGCACATCTACTGTCTCATGCTTTGGCCTGAAATGTGGTGATCAAATGTACATGGGTCACATGTTAAAGTGGAATGGAACTGCATACTGAAGTACTTGCCAAATCAGAACATGTTCTCAGAGATTACATGTAAGTACTGGCAAATACCTAAAGCAGATAATGAGCCTTTGTCTGTTTTTCAGGGGTCAAGGAATAGCCTTTGCACCTGGCTCTTGAAGCCCCTAATAACAGTTTGCTGTGACAAGTGGTGGTTTCCTTCTGTTTCTTTCAAAACCTGGGGCTTTCTCCACTAGCAGACACTTTTTTTTTAAGGCCTTTGTTGTCTCTACATCATATATTAAACTACCTTGTTAGTGTAATATTCCATAACAAAAAAAACACCATAAACCAGCTGGAGACACCCCTGCAACTGTGTAATAATAGTTAATAGATTTTCAGGGTAGCTGAAGGGACTGTTATGTATCATTTCATTTAGGTTCTCTAGCTGGCTGCTTTATCCTATTGGCTTTATCTCACACTTAACTTGTAAGCTCCTTTAAGATGGGGAACATCTGTTTGGTCCAGTAAGTAAATCAAGTAAGTGCTGCTCTATAATGGTAGGGAACTGAGTGTTAGAGCAACCCAGGTAGTAGCACCTGCCATCATCAAAGAAATATAAATGTCCACACAGGACTGAAGTGAGATATGGCCCTTCCATGCTTTCTGCATGCTTTCATGCTCTGCTGCCTCCAACCTCAAATGTCTCCTCACACAGTTATTTTGGCAGTAATCAGAATCACCAGGAAATTAAAATGGGTTTGTTTCCTATAGTCAGCTGTTACTCTGGACATGATGACACCTCTTCAGTATCTCTAAATCTTTTTTTTTTTTTTTCCCCAATGTTGGTTTCCCAAAAAAAAAAAATTTTGGGAGAAAAAAAATTTTTTTTCTCCCAAAATTTTTTTTTTTTTTTGTCCTGCCACAAGCTGGTATCTCCAGAAACAAATATATTCGGAGAGTAAAAAATGCTTATTGCCTTTCATGAGTCTAGTGCTGTAGTTGCACAATTCATACTTTCCATCAGGTGACTGATGTCATTCAAATAACCTTCAGATACCTGGCTATTCAGAAATGGCTTATGCTTGAACTTTATCCCTCCTTGGATTAGTGGGTTTTAGTCATGTAACTGATAGTAGCAAGATTTCATATAGAAAATTTTCCTTATACAAGGAAAAGAACATTAAAAAAAAAAAAAAAAGGGTGCAACATTTGTTTTACAGTCTGGGATTCTCTGTTTAAATTTTAGGCAGAATTAGGGAACATTGCTTAGATTATTACATATAATTTTATGATTTTTCTCTGTCTAAAGAAACAAGAAATCCAAAGCAAACTAAGGTGCTACAGTAAAGCTGCTGTTGTGTGTCAGTGTATTTCCAAGGATGCTGGAATCCATTTTTCACTGAATGTTGCAGAGCTGTGTTGCACCTGGTCCTTAGATATGTATGTCAAAAGACATGTTACCTTCATGAATACCAACAAGGTGGTTCCCCTAGCAACAATGAATAGAAGAAAGCTCAGGCTATTCAAGTGATTTACCTTTGTACGTGTGTGGCAGCAAAGATGAATTTTGAACACTAAGGGAACTCATTAGCTCTAAGAAAAGCAGCAAATAAAAATCTAGATTTATTTTACCAGCATTGCTATTTATTAGAGTCATATACAGCACAATTATTGGGTATTTATATAGGATGTTCTTGACATGGAATATCATCTCACTTTTTCCTTCTCCAGCTTTTAACATTCTGTACTATGTTGGGGGGAGGGAGAGAATGCTCCATGGAGGAAGAGAGAATGAGAAAGAACTTTCAGAAAGGGAAACAATTATTTGGCTAAGTTCACCTTCTAAGTTTATTATTAATGTTCTTCATAATTACTTAGGCCTAGCATTTGAGTGACATAGGCCACTCAATGGTTCTGACGTTCATCCAATAAGGGTAAATTCAGAGATTTAAACATTCTATGATAATAATTATGCCAAGTCTCCACAGCAATATTTCTTAATGTAGCCATGAGAGGTGGTAATGGCATTCCCATTAAGGCTAGGAGTTGTTGTTTCAGACATCGGTTGAAATGAAAGCCTAACTGCAACAGGACCTCAATTACATGACCCCTTGGACACAGCTCATGGTATCTGGGCCTGCACATGTCCTGCTTTTCCCCTCAGGTGGTGAATGGGATTGGGGGCACTCCAGGATGGAAAGGGCTTTGGGATGAAATTATGATTTAGAGATGAGAACTCTGAACTTAAGCATTTTGCTTGCTCCAGGACAGAGCAGAGTCTGGGCTTTGTGCCAGCAGGCTGAGAATTGGCAGCTTTGTTTCCTTCAGGGGCACTTCTGCAGACAGAACTTTGATTTGGGACTGGGCTCTGGGGATCTCCCAGGGAGCTATTGGAAAGGACAGCTCACCATGGTCCCTTTACCATATTCATAACCCAACTACTTAATGATCAGCAACTGAACATTTCCATAGAATACACTTTGGAAAAGCTCGTTATATACTGTAGACTATTTACTGCCTAAGATATATTCAATTCCCATTCAATTCTTGATGGTACAGCATTTAATAATATTTAATAGCTTTTCACATTTTGGCATCTAGCCATGGTCATACAAAAGAAAAATTATATAATTTTTACAGTCTGAAGAAAGGCTCAGAATGGTTCTCCCACTGAGCCTGCATTAGTGGAGCCATTGTATAATGAATGGGTCAATCACCGTTGCAGGTGTAATCAGAAATATTGCAACAATTAAGAGTTTTGTGAGCATTTTTGAGATTTGCAAGCAACAACAGAAAATAAAGGCTGCACTTCAATATGTCCTGTTTCTGTTTGGTTTCAGAATAAGGAATGTATGTGTAAATGCCAGTTTAGGATTGACAGCTCTTTCTTACTGCAAGCAGTAACACTAGCACTGACTGCTAACAAAGAGAAAGCTGTGAAGTGCAGGTGCCAAGAAAGAACATGACTAAAAATAAATCTATTCCTTTAACCTATATAACATTACATAAAAATGGAAAGGTTATGTAATCTGAAATTTACTCTTGCTGAAATTGACAAGTTGGAATTAAGGGGACTTGGGTTTGTTTCGTTTTTATGGTGGTTTGTTGTTGGTGTTTTGGTTTGCTTTTGTTTGTGTGTTTTTTTATCTTTTTGTTGTTTTGTTTTTTAAATTATTTGTTTTTATTTTTAATTACAATGACTTATCTGCCTTTTCAAATTCCATATTACAGTATTTCTGTGATTCATGAATGACTCTATTGAGAAGTTGTGAATTCCAGTTGTACTTACAAAGCCACTGCAAGGAAAACTGCCGAACCACTGAAGACCATCATCTGTTTAGCTATCCACGACAGGATATGAAGTCCGTAAGCAAACTCCTTCTGTAGCTCTAGTACAGTGTAGTTACCCATCATGACTGTGCCCTGACTGGAAACATGTATGTTGAACAGTGTTTGGAAAAACAATTCTAGCTGGCATGGAAGGACATAGTGAAATGGAAGGGAAAAAACATCAGCATCAGAAACAAAGCAAGGAGGAAGGGAAATAAAAAAATCAAGAGATTGAAATAAAGATGACTAAGTTATAAATGAGCTCTTCTAACAGAGTTCATAAAAGTAGGTTGTATGAGCTTGAACTATTTAGTGATAGTCAAGAAAAATTTCTGCGTTTCAAAAATCAACATATGAGCCTCAAAGAAACCTGCGAATACCCAGAGCTTCTAGATTCTGATTGCCAAAGAATTCTTGAGTATATATAAGGAAAATATGCAGATAGTGCATACAGGTGTTATTTTTGCTTTAATCTAGGTGCTTTTTCACAACTTGATAAAGAACAATGACATTTTAGAACCTTATGCACAACAGATAGGGATGTTTTAAAGTATGTTAGAACTGGATACTGTGGAATGAGTCAGACCTCACTGAAGATGACAAATACAGCAGTTGCCCTTTATTTGTAACATTAAATTAGAATTATAGGAACTGTCACCTAAAAGACAGCCTCCAGGCAAGGCTGCTCAGAGCCCAATGGAGTATTTCTGACTACCCAAACGAAGATCTGCTGATCTTATGGATCAGCATGTCTCATTATATGAGACAGATACAGATAACTGCTCTGTGGAAGAAGCAGAAGGTGGCTATGACGAGCAGGCAAAATGCACTTAGAGGTTGCTACAGAAAGCAGACTGAGGAAGAGCCCAGTGTGATGTGCTCACCTGAAAAAACAAGCATTGGCATATTAAGCAAAGGAGCTGAGGCCTCTTTCTCGGTGATAGATGAATTTCTGTTCCTCGGCCAACTAGAAGCAGGTTTAAAAATGGTTAAGCCTGAGCTCAAAAAAAGGCTAATAGGAACAAAATTAGAAACCCACAGCTGGAGGAACTCCTACACACTCCCTCCCCAGTGGGGGAGAACTGCTTTATAAAATTATTTCCTTTGCCAGGAACCATTAAGAGCACAGCTGTGCTCGCAGCTTACTCTGGACAATGACCTGAGTGCAGCCTTTAGCCTCACGACAGCCTGTTCATTCCCCCTCTGCCTACATGCGCATCGTTTTTATTTCTTGCTCCTATATATTTATTTTTTTTTTAGAAAAGCTCTGTAAAGGTTACTTCTCGTTTTCAGCTTTTAAGCGAGCTTTCCACAGTGCCCAGCCCTGCCTCGCACCGACCCGTTGGCCTGACGGGGCTTCGCGCCGGCAGCGCGAGGCGGGGCCGCAGAGGGCAGGGCGGGGGACGGTACTCTGCTTTGTAGCCGGGCGTTTTACTCCCTGCCCTGGCAGGTGAGGCTCCACTACCGCCAGCTCTCCCGTCCTGAAGGGCTGCCCTGCTGCCTTACGTTTGTGGGTGGGGTGGGGTGTGGTGCGGTCGCGCTTCTGCGGAGAAGGGTTTCTAAATGGCAATCGCCATTTTCTTTGCGGTCCGCTGGCCCTCTGAGGCGGGCAGGGGCTGTTACCTCTCTGAGGGAGTCGGTGCTGGCAGGGCTTGTCACTACTGGCGGGACCTCCTCTTTCCCCCGAGAGGTACAGAAGTCTGCTACCAGCCAAGCATTGCAATGGGAGGGAATGGGCGGGGGGGAGGCTACCTCTGCCCCGCTGGCCGGGACGCGGCTGCGCTGTAGGCGCGGTGCTGGTGCTGCGTTGCCGGGGCTTGGTGTGCCGCGCTTCGCAGCAAGAGCTGAGGTTGCTGTGTGGGTAACCCGCCTCTGCAGGCTGCCTAAGGCTGTACCTGCTTTTTCTAAAATCTACAGGTAAGCAGTATGCACAGAAAAAACTATATGATTTAAAAACTGTAGAAGATGCTACAAGGCAAGAAGTCAGTAGCCATGGTACAGGATTCAGGCACATGAGGAAAAAGCCATGAGCATCTGAAGAAAAGTCTCTGTAAGTTCCTTAAATAACCAGATTGACCTGTCTTTAGTATATAGTACTTATTTCAGCAACCTACTTGTAAACTAGTGAACCACAATATACATTGCAAATAGTGTAATATTTTGTAAATTCCCATAAGCAAGTCCATCTGTTCTCTTCCTCCCTCCCTGCTACATACAAGCACAGGATTATTAACAAAAGAAAGGAACAGGTACTGTTACCTATAGCCAAAACTGCACACAAATGGAGAAGTGGCTAACTTAGAACATCTTTCTAGTCATTGCTCTGAAGCACTGCATTCAGTTCTGTGTAAATGCAAAATTTTTTTTAGTTTTTCATATTTAAAAGCTAGGGGTTTTTTTTGTTTCTTTCAAAATCTGGAGTTGCAAATTCATTGCTCTGTGAAAAAACAAAGTAGTGTTTTGTTTTGATTTTTTTTTAAATGAAATGGGAAACTGTTCTTCTACAGAAAGAAATTTCTGTTAGCATGAAGATGTATAATACTGGTTCAACATCAGCAAGTCAGTAATTACTGAGGTTTTTCCTGGCAAAACCAGGGAAATGGTCATATCCTAGGCTACTGTCGAGTCTTCAGAGTATTCTGAAAACAAGTGGAAACCCTTTTTTAGACTCTTTTTGCACCCCGAATTTGAAGGCCATTTATTAATGTGCAATTTCAAACTGTAATGCGTTAACTTATGTTGAATCCTTTAGTGTTTATTGAAGTTCGTGTAAATTGACATTGTAGCACCTAAGGTAAAAATAGAGGATTTCACCCAAGTTTTATTCTAAAAATGAAAAAGATTACTTGAACCAAGCAGAGCTATTTTTTTCCTGTGCTCATATTTCTATATGGTAGTCTGGCCAGAAGGTAAGGTGAATATAGATTTCAAAAAGCTATTTGAGACCTTTTTAAATGGAAGGTCAGTTTAAATACAAATGGTTTGTTTTGGAAATAGGAAAATAAGAACTTCTGTGTTGGTACTTGCTGCTCCATGGTGTTCCACAGTTAGGAAGCTGTAGGAAAATTATCTGCAGCAATACATTTATGCATGCTGGGGAGTGATGGCCACTGTGTGACTCCCAGAATTATGTGCTGCTCTGTTGATGTATGTGCAGAGTAAATTATTTATCTAGTACCATCCAAATTCCTTGATTAGAAGAAGTATTACACCTGTATTGTAGACTTCCTAACTACAGGGAAGAGAGATTTAGTGAGCAGTGCAGTGGCTGTTTGGTTGCTTTAAGAGCTGCCGGGACCAGTTTTGCAGTATTTTTGCCAAATGCATTCAAAACTAAAAGTTCATTGGGCAAAGACAATGATTCTTGCTGTGCTAATGCTTGGAGAGGCTCACTAACAAGGGGCTTCTGAGTACAGGCTTGTCTGAGGAAGAGACAAGAAGACTTTGTGTCACAAAAACAGAAGTTACTGTCTTTACAAGCCTTCTACAACTGAGGAAGTGGAGGACAAGGGAATAATGAACAAAGTGCTTACACACGATGGTGTTGTGAGGGTAATCAAAGAAAGTCTGTGTTTAGGAAGGGGCTTTGAAGTACTGAATATTATGGTATTGTTTTGCTTTTATTTTGCTTAAGAAATTGTCCAAATATTTTTATTCTTTTTCCCTAGGCCTGGTTTTAAGCAGCGGTATGAACACAATGTGTGACATTCTTTGTATGTCTGTAGTTTTTCTTTCATTAGCTCTTGCAAATTTCCCTTCCCTAGAGGTGAATTCTAGTGAGAGAACCCAAAGAAATGCATGAGAGAAGAAAATGAGAGCCTATGGATCAGCAACAGAAAAGGAGAAGGGAGGAAAAAGCCTCCTTCAAACTCTGAGCGTAACTGGCCAGGTGAGCTCTAAACTTTTTACAAATCTGTTCTACAGCTGAACTTAGTAAGGTAGAGCTAGAGAGTGGAAAGTTTGGCTTGATTTTCACAGGGCAGCTGGGAATGCTCTGCACCTGCAGGAACATCCAGTGCTTCATTCAATAGGAATTTTTATTTTGTTGTTGTTACTGTTTAATTCCTTTTCATGAGATTTAACTGAGCTGTATTGGAGCAGAATACACAAGTTCTAACACATCCAGCAGTCATCCAGGACACAAGTTCAGAGTAGACATTTTTAGTGAAGAGTTCTGCATTACAGACTAAAATATGGAGCCACGTTCCTCACAGTGCTAACAAGAGGAATCAGATAAGTGGACTCATTTGCTGTGATGGATTATCCCTGTGTTGTTGATAAACCTGTGTAGCTCCTAAAATGGAGAGTTACCCAAGGAGTTACAGTGTGCAGCTTGAGGAAAGCACCTGTTCCTCTGTGAAAGTGTGGGAGGCCAGCTCTGCAGGTAGGAATGGAAAAGGAGAATGAAAACAGTCTCCTGCTAGCTCCCTCCTAGCTTGTCCTGCCTTTTGTGCATCTTTTGTATCTTTGAACAGCTCTTGTTTTATAAGTTGGACAAGTGATGTAAACAGTGAGGAAAGGGTAGTTGGAGTGACAAGATGAGACTGATTTGTGTGGTACTTCAGCAAAAGGAAACCCCACAATGAGCCTGATGCAGCCTTAACCAAGTAAGGCTTTGGGATTGACATGTCACACCAAAAATCTGAAAAATAACTGGAGAAACTCCTGTTGTTTAAGTGTGCAAAAATTCTGCAAGGAATTTCTCCCTCTCTGGGGAAGAGAGGCTCTCTGGAAAAGGCTTTGTGTAAGGCCTTATGTGCTTCCTTTGTGTCAGAGCTGGAAAGCTGGATGACTATAGCTAGAATGCCACTACTCTGGGATAAATGTCTGACAGCATGAAGCTGATCTTTCCCAGCTGAATGCTGCATAGCAGGCAAGAAACTGCTGAGACACACAGCTGAGAATTGGCCTGTGATAATGGCAGGTGGTGAGGGGGAGGAAGTATGAGATACTTCATTCTTTGCTGCTGCATTGTAAAGAACAAGGCATGTCAGTATCCTTTTGCTGGCTAGTTCTCTTTTTCTCCACCCCTCATTCAGTTGCTTGTCAGACACTGACTACCCTGCTGTGTGTAAAGGGATTACTGATACCGTAGGTGGAAAAAGGAGATGTTTGCACAACTACATATTTGAGTTTTTGCAGTATTTCTTATGAAATAGAGGAAAATGAATGCATCTCCAGATGTAACATGGTTATGAATCAATAAAAGGAGTAGCTTTTGGTAGCAGAGCATGTATGAGATACAAATATCTCAGAATAAAGGAAGAGTTAGAGCTAGCACATGTCCTTTTGCATCTTTTGCTATTCCTCTGCCCTTGTAGCCACTACTTTCTTGTCAGTATATCAAGAGAAAGTGTAAGTCTGTGGAAAAATGGGTCTTTGCCTGCTTATCCTGCCAGCATTATGGTTGGTGACAAAGTAGCTGGAGTCAATTTTCTTTTCCTTCTTCCTGTGCTTGATGGTAGCATATTGAGCATGGAGAGAGGTGTGTTTGGTACAGAGGTCAATGTGTTCAGCCCAGCAGGGATGATGGCTTCATTTCTGCTATCACTCTATTCAGGCAGCTGTTTGTCTAACACTCTGTATGGACTATTTTTTTTGGCTTTGCATGTACACTTCTCACCTTACACACAGTTTCTGTGACTCTCAAGAAAATTCTGTCTTCTTCAATCTCCTGGTTATGCCACTAGCAGCAGAAACAACAGGGAATCATTTATCCCTCCAATTCCCAGAGCAGTGCTTTCACTAACCCCCAGAGGTAAGCGACCTGAAACACTTGAAAAGGGTGCAATCTCCAGGGGGTCAGTGTTTGCAGCTGAAAGCTTCAACAATATATTAAACTGGGCATTTTAGACCAAAAAAGATCTGCTTGTATTTCATCTGTGTGGAATTATTATTCCCACATTGAGTGCAGTGAGTGAACATTAGGTATTCAATAGCAAGGTCAAGTCTGTAAAGCAGGTAGCACTTCTGTTAATAAACACATGCTTCCTGTCTTGTATTTTGATGGGTTTTAGTTATAGATGTCAGGAGCTAGTTGTCCATCTTCCTTTGTGTCTAAATGTGAGATTCATCCTTCTGACTTTTGGCTGCCTGAGATTCAAATCTGGAGGGAGTTTAAAGCAAGGTATAAGAAAGAAAAGTGGATTCCAAGTGGGGGGAGGTGTTCAAGAGGAGTCCCAGTTTCACAAAGGCACCATGCAGGCACAGAAATTTTCTGATCTGTCCTTTTCCTGAGTAATGCCCTGTCCTGGCTCCACATGCTGTTCCTACTTTCTCATTGTTATGAAGGTCAGTTTAAAAGCCCACCTCCTTAAGATCAGTGCTGTGTCTCCCACCTCTAGAATCGGGATCCTAGCATTTAGATGGGAGCAATGGGAAGTGTCTGAAGACATAATGTCATTTTCTGAATGCCATCCTAATCATTAGTATCTGCTGCATGGTGGCATTGCAAGTAATAATGCAGAACAGAATACAGAGGAGCTAGAAAATTATCTCTTGAGAGGAGAAATTGATGCCAAGTTTTCCCTTCATCCTTGCAAGGTTTATAATGTTGGCTGGTACTTTCTAATTGCTATCAGCAATATCAAAGGACACAAATGAAATTAGTACCAGTCTTTGCCCAGAAATCCATAGATTTCATACTTGCTGTTCTGTGCTATATTCAAAGCCTGAGATATTGTATGAACTTAGACTGTATCAGGGCAATTTTAAGTTGCTTGAAGAGCACATCCATGGTCTTAAGTACAATAAGTTGGGAGTCCTAAACACAGTGTTGGAACACATTGGCAGTTAACTGAGATGTGAGGTGACCGGTGGAAGGGAAATGTATACAACAACTATATAATAAAAGCTAGTGACTTCCATTTTAGCCAAATTCTACTCTGTAAGAGACTGACATGACAGCAGTGCAAGGGACTGTGTAATCATTTTGCTGCACTGCCATCATCCTGCTTCTTTCCATATGCCATTTAGGTAGAGCAACTGATCAAGAGTTCGGGGAACTCTCTTAAGTTCCCTTTACAAATTAAATCAGACTGTTAAGTTTTGAATTTCTGTTTCATTCATCATGTGCTTTTGAGACCTCCTCATGTTCTTTTTAATAATTCAGCCTTTATCTATTCTAGGTTTATTGCTTAGAGAGACAGTACCTTCTGCTGAGTCCAGCATATGGCCAACAGGAGCTATGTCAGGTAAGGAATGAAACCTTCAGTTTTTCACCTTATTCTCTTTGATTGTTGATTAGTTTTGGAATAGAATTATAGTAAGTGCAGTCGGATTTGTGTCACTAACTGTTAGCTTGGATAGCCTGTTACTTTGAAACAGCTGGAGAAATGCCAAAGATCTCAAGTGTCTTGAAGTCTTTCAAGCTTTTTCTTTTTATGTTTGTTGTTGCAGCAGCTGAAAACAGAGGAAGTCCTGAAGCAAACTGGATTAGGTAAGAAAGAATTTTTTTTTTACAGTGGTTACTGACCATGGCTTCTCAGTGTGGACCTATACATTTTTAGCAGCACAGCTGTATTTGACTCAAGTTGTAGTACAAGTGTTAATTCTATTCATAAACATTCCCTCAGGGTAGAACTGCCCTTGTGTGAGCCTGCTTTTCTCTTTTTACTGCTGCTCAGAAACTACTTGCTAGAGAGAGACTTTTGCACGGAGTGGTGCATAACATGGCAAAATACAGATCTCTGTGACTGGTAAAATTCTTAGTTCCATTTATTAGGGAACTCTTCAGCCTCATCTCTGAAAGAAAAAGCAGTGCTTAGTTTCTACACTTTCCTGTTTGCTTGCTTCAAAAGAGTGATTGTTATAAATTGTACCTTAAAAGCTGCTAGTCTTGAGTTATGAGTTTGTAGTGTTGATGTTTTGATGATGGGCAGTGCCTGCAGTACTGGACAAGGAATAAGCTTTTATGGCCTTGATACTATAAGAAAGAATGGATTGTGAAGAGTGCAGCCTATACTGCTTTCATTATAACTCCTGTCTGAAGAATTGACTCATGGTATACTTTATCCTGCTTGGGTTCTTTGCCAGAAAAATAAAATGGTAGCTCTCTTTCCCATCAGGATTCATGGCCCTGTCAGTGTCAGCCTATTGTGAAATGAAACCCAGGAATTTAATGATCAAAAATGTTAAAAAGAAAGATAATTAATTGCAAATACAAATGCTGTAGGTAACAGTTTCCACCTAAGGATTTACATATCAGTTAGTTCTAAGAAAAAATAATCAAACTTTTGGATGGGGTTTTTATGTATGTGCACAGTAACAACAATAGCTGCTCTGAAGTGATGGTGGTGATGAAGCTAATGACGAGACAGTTGGCACGGTCGCGCTGGGGTGATCTTCGCTCTTGCAAGACAAAATACAGTTAGATTAGCACATTTTTGCAGAGATATGCAGTTATCAATGTGTATAAAAGAATTGACTCCTGTTAGCCAGCAGATGCCTGTGTCCTTGACAAAGCTGCCTTTGCAGGACAGATATATCTGCAGAAAGCATAGCGATCTGTACTGTATGTCACAGTTTCCTTTCCAAATTGCTTTGTGATTTGCAAGTATATAAATGTTTTGTGGGCTAGGTAGAGGATCTTGGAATGTTTCAACAACACCTACTGTGGTAAGACTGCCTCAAGGCCCAAGAGTATCAGATTGCCATGGTTCCAAGTAAAACCTCTATTCTGTCCTTGACACAGTTCCAGCTCTACCACAGGGTTGGTACAGGGCTGTATGGACCTTGTAGCTATTGAATTGAGCCTATCTATGCTGCCTTCCCAGCCTTTCCTCTTTCTTATATTTGGCCCAGGTGTGCAAGTCTCAAATAAAGCTTGGCTGACTGCAGCATGAATGTGTGTGCTGCTTTCTACTTATAGCTTTCAGGAGATAGACATTTTTTGCTAAAGAACTCTTTAGGAGGACTCTGTGTCCCTAATAAGCAGCATACTGTAAATGCTTTGGTCAAGTCTTTATAATATCCTGCCATGGGGGAGTATCCTGCAAAGAGGGAGGGCACTTGTTTTACCGTGGGCTGACTGAGTCCAGCTGCAAAGTTGACACTAAATACAGATTTCAGATTCATACGGCAGTCATGTGTTGTACACAAAAATAGACTGGGCTCTTAGTTATAAAAAGTAGAGGTATCTCTGGCTTTTTGTGTTTGTTTTGTTTTTGTTGTTGTGGATAATAAAGGATAGTAATATTTAGGGAAGATGTTCTTCCTAGCATTTAAATCTGAACTAACATGAAGTGCTGCTTTAAACGGTTTAAACACAACTGTTTTGTGCATTTGACTGTTAATTGGAAAAGGAAAAATCCCATCCACTGTTTCATAAATATTTCCCTGCACAAGCAGAATGTTACTGGTCTCTTCCAGGTGGAGAGTTTCCTGATTCAGTGGTCTCTGCTACTGCTGTCGTCAGCTTAGGCATAGAGCAAATGTCAGGGAAAGAGAGAAATAATTTATGATAGCTCAGTTGTAAAAATAATTGTTTCTACTATTCTTTGGTGACCAAGACTGTTTCCAGTTCTCATCTGTTCCCTGATCTCCCTGTTTCTTCTTTGTTAATAAGCATTCTTCTTCTCTTCTCTGTTAATCTCCTTAGTGTGAACTGAAGGGCAGAAAGGAACTGCAAAAGGAACTGTCTTTGAGCCCAAAAGACAGGCAGGGCTAAATTGCAACACAAAGTAAGAACTAACATAAAGAGTGAGAAAATGGAAATGGAGAAATAGCTTAATGTGGTGCAATAAATTCAAGAGAAAGGGTGCCCTGGAGGGTTAAGAAGGCCTGAGAGTCAGTGCACTGAACACACCAAAACTCTGGCTTGTAGAAAGTGATATGCTTTCAAATGCTCAGCATCTCACCCCAGATTTTGCAGCATCTGTCATCTTTTTGAGATGTTTATTTTAAAAAACATTTTTTTAACAGTTGTCTCCCGTATAGTTGCCCTTTGGTTTAAAAAAGGAGAAATTACTGGAGAGTTTCATGTGCCAGTTATTGCATACTTTTAAATACACAATGTTTGAGATTAGCCAGTGAATTCTGGAGGTATAGGGAGAGCAGAAGCTGTTCTCCTTCAGGCTCCAGATCTCAAGTATGTCAGGTAGGCAGCTGAGATATAACCTATGTAACTGGCATCCAGTTACTTCACCTCTGCCTAGGGACAATCCTGTCCCTTTTATAGTGTGTCCAAACAACCTGTCACTGAGCTGTTTGTTACATGGTTATATTTCCTCTAAAGAATTGTAATAAAATGTGTTCTAAAAGGAAGAAAACAAAAAGAAATTAAAAGTCCTATTTCTGATACTGGAAGTACTGTTGCTAGCAGCTTTCCTGGATGTAAGAAGAATAAACTCAGACACTGCGTTAAGCAGGAGTAATAAAAAGTGTGGAGTGGGATGGCAGGATGCATGTCTTTGTATGTTTTTCACACTATATGATAAACTTACAGACAGGCTGAATGATAGATGTGATTAATTCCATCTGGCTTGTAAGAAGAGGGCATGTTTGGTGCACATCTTGTCTTCACTTGTTCTCTTACCGTTCCTGTCAATAGTTACATGGATGATCTTTATACTTTGTGTGTAGCTTGTGAAGTGGATATAAAGACCTGTCAGACTACCTTTTCTAAAACATTTTCCTCTGAGGAAACAAACCTAACATAAATGTCACCTGCGGTATGGGCAACCATAGCAGATGGAGCATTGAATTAATGGCTCTGAGAGGCACGACAGGAAAGATTATGAGATGAGATAAATATGGTAGATATAGTACATGACCCAAAAAATTTCCTGGGATTAAAAATGAATTCAAGAAAGAAAAGTGTGTTTTCAAAATGTTACAGTATTTAAGATCACCTATCTCTTGTACTTTTGGAAAAGTGTTAAAAAATCATTTCAAATTATATTTGTAGGGAAAACCTCCCGTTAGTTTAATTAAAAGGATATTTTTCAGCTGTGGGTCTTACAGTCTTTTGTGACATATTTTGAATATGATGAAAGGTAGGGAATTGACTTATAAAATATATCTGGTTTTATGCCTCATCTTTTCTGGCAAATTCACTGTCTGATTATAAAACTAAACTGATACCTGTATTGAAAGTATATATTGTCATCAAATATAGAGGAAGGACTGGTGTTAGCAAAGAAAGTGACTGGAGTTCCTCAACTGATAATAAATAGGAAGGTTATGTAAGTGCAGCTCCCTTTCTGGTGTTCATTTCATAGATACAGGAAACAGAAGCAATTTATTTGCTGGCAGAAGGTTTGGAGTGTCTGCAGAAGTCAGCTAACAATAAACTAAAGGAGTGTGTCAGTGACTTGTGTAAGTAGGCTAAATTGTTTCTCACTATCAGGAGTTTGGCCTCTTTCCAGTTTCAAGAGTGAAGGACTATCATGACTGGCTGTAGTGATGTATATGTTGTAATACTGAGAAACTAGCTGGTTTAATAGCTGGACAAAAGGTGGTGGCATGATGATTTGTGATGGCATAAGGTTGCTCAGCTGAGGGCTTCACATTGTTCAGCAGCACTGCTGAGAAAATGTGCTTAGTTTCACACCCTCATAGCATCACATTCACTGATGTGAAACGAATGCTTTCCGACCAGCCTGTGAGAAGGCACTGGAAACGAAATCTGGCCAGCCTCTCAGCTGGAAGATGAATGCTCTTTGTGACAGGCTGAAAAACTGGGGATGCAACATGTACAAGGAAAAGCTAAGAAGGCAGTTTAGAGAGCTTGTTATATCAGATGATGTGCTTTCAACTGTTAACAGTTATGGTGAGGAGTCCACACCTGACTTGCCCCCACCATAAATTAGGGTGACCTTTCCCCACATAGAAGGCAGCATGTCCATGGGCATGTCTTTTGCCCACTGATTAGCAGCAGAAGCATCAAACACCAGGGCTGCGCTGTGACCAAGGAGGCTGCAAGGCTGGCACTTCCTCAAGGTATGGCTCTATGGCAGCTATCTGAAGGTTTCCTCATATTTGCCTCCACATGCTACAGTCACTTTTCCCGACTCCTGGAATGGTGTTCTTGAAGTGGGAAGTCATGGAGTGGCCGTTGCTGCCAACCACTAGTAGGTTTGAGTTTTGAGAGGGTTTTCTGGAGATAATCTGAGCATCTCTTTTGATTGGCAGTATCATCTCACTCTGGCATCTGATTAACCTGTATTACTGCTAATAATGCGCATACAAACAGGGTATTGCAGCAGAGTTTCTGTTCAACTGTTATTTGCATTCTACTATGAGTTAACTGAAAAAGAATAAGAGGAATATTAACCACTTGGGGATTACTACAAACAGCTCCTCAGGAAGCAACTACAGAAGCTATGGTAACAAGCACATGAGGCAGGAAACTGGTACACCAAATCTTAACACCAAGTGAAACTGGAAACCCCATGGGACCAAGAGGCAGCAATCAGTACTGAATAGTAAAGCAACACAAGGGCCACAAATGAGATGTTTGAGTCAGGAAGCTGGCAGTATTGGGACCTGATGGAACAGCTGGAGAAGGACCCAGTGATCAGAAGCACAGTGCTGAGAGGGCTCAGTAAATTATTTTTTTACTAGGGGGGCTCTGAAGGAGGTGTTTGCCTTAATTGCTGTAGTCCCTAGGTACAGAGGGAAAGAATTCACTGCACACAGTGTATTTCTAGTCCTGTAAAAAGTCAGTATACTTTTCTTCTGAAACAGATGCTGCTGTCTCCCCACACCCTGCAGTAGCAAGCTCTTACAGTAGCCTGCTGTTCCTGGGGCTTTCACCTTTCTCTGTCTTTTCATCATCCCGTTGGTTACTGTCTCCCCTCTCATGATCTTTCGTAAGACCATGTTCACTGTTGTGTTGTCATTTCTGTTCTCCATTACTCACGCTCATTGTCCTTATGAAGTAAATTGGTGAGCAAGTTTTGTCTTTTCTTCCAAGAACTTTTTTATGATTTCCTAACTATTCTGAGTGCAGTCAGTTACAGATATATACTCTGCTTGTCCTCAAGCCACATAATTAAATAAGGGTCAGAAAATGAATGGAAAAACTACATACAGTTATGCTTCTGTCCATGTATCAGAAAGAAGTGCATGGAGTGCTGCCACAAAGTTGCACCACTGTCTTCACAAAAAGAAGCTGCAGGCATTGTTGCTGCTGGGATTATTTCTTGTAAGGAATGCCATGAATATTGCACTACCACAATGAGAAATATATTCTAGTCCATTTTTAATAGTTGTAAGGTGACCTATAGGTGTAGCTTTCTGTCTTTAGGTGATCTGACTTTTTTGANCTCTAATTTAAACCCATTACCCCTCGTCCTTTCACTACAGGCCCTTGTAAACAGCCCCTCTCCAGCCTTTCTGTAGGCCCCCTTCAGGTATTGGAAAGTGGCTATAAGATCACCCTGGAGCCTTCTCTTCTCCAGGCTGAACAACCCCAGCTCCTTCAGCCTGTCCTCATAAGAGAGGTGTTTCAGCCCTCTGATCATCTTTGTTGCCCTCCTCTGGACCCGCTCTATCAGGTCCATGTCTTTCCTATGTTGTGGGCTCCAGAACTGGATGCAATACTCCAGGTGAGGTCTCACCAGAGCAGAGCAGAGGGGCAGACTCACTTCTCTCAATCTGCTGGCCACACTTCTCTTGATGCAGCCCAGGATACAACTGGCCTTCTTGGCTGCAATTGCACACTGCTGGCTCATGTCCAGCTTCTCATCCTCCAACACCCCCAAGTCCCTTTCTGCAGAGATGCTTTCCAGCACCTCATCCCCCAGCCTTTTTTGATAGTGAGGGTTGTTCCAACCCAGGTGCAGGACGCTGCACTTAGTCTTGTTGAACTGCATGAGGTTCACCTGGGCCCACCTCTGCAGCCTATCCACGTCCCTTTGGATCACATCCCATCCCTCCATCCTTTCAACAGCACCACTCAGCTTGGTGTTATCTGCGAACCTGCTGATGGTGCTCTCAATCCCATTGTCAATATCATTAATGAAGATATTAAACAATATAGGTCCCAGTACTGACCCTTGAGGGACGCCACTTGTCACTGTCACAACATCTAGCTGTTGATTACCACTCTCTGGATGTGACATCCAGCCAATTCTTATCCACTGTACAGTCCACCCATCTAAACCATATCTCTCCAACTTGGTGGGTAGGATGTTGTGGGGGCCGTGTCAAAAGCCTTGCAGAAGTCCAGATAGATCACATCAACAGGTTGTCCTTTGTCCATGGATGTAGTCACCTTATAAAAAGCCACTAGATTTGTTAGGCAGGACCTGCCCTTGATGAAGTCATATTGGCTGTCCTTCATCAGCCCACTGCCTTCTATTTGTCCTGTTAGACCCTCTAGGAGAATCTGCTCTATGATCTTCCCAGGCACAGAGGTGAGGCTGATAGGGTGATAGTTTTAAGGGTCTTAATGGTACATCTGGAGAGATGCAGAAGCCCTAGTAGTAGTGTGAAAACAGGTCCTGAAATGTAGGTTTGAGTGAGGAGTGATATCAATATAGCCAACTAACTTCAAGGAATTTGTGCCTGTAGGCTTTTGCAACCCATAGATGGTACTGGACTATTCTCAAGCAGCAAGCAGCCCAAACCATTTCTCAGAGGCTGTAAGGGATAGCCAATAACGTGCACAAGCCAGTAACTTGGTGCCTGGGAAGAATTTCTATTGCTGAAAAGGGAAAGTCTCTGCAAGGCTAGTGAGAAGCCCAAGGATTGCAAAGGATCATAAGGGTAGAGGTGTTATTGCAAATTTTACAAATGGAAGATAGATAAAAGTGAGATAATAGTTATAGGATACACACAAAATTATTCTGTACTGGTATCTTAGTCCATTTCTATACTATTCTTTCAAGATCAGGTTTCTTCCAGCTCCTCTGAGTTGCTTCCCATATGGTGGTTGCCTTCACTGATGTGAAGGTTGAGCAGCGTGTTAGGTCAGCATGCCTCTTAGGTAACATCCCATTTTTAGAATTAGTTCAGTTTTCATTAGTGAATTAACTGGACATATAAATATTTATGACTATCTCAGATGTCTGATTACAACAAGAAGTAAATAATTCATTATAGAAAATTACCTTTGTACAATTGATACCACAAGGATATAAATCAGATATGGCAATTTCCAAAAAAAGCAGCACAATATATTGATTTTGCTGGAACATGCTCAAGTGGGTATCTTTTTGTGTGACTATTGTTTTTCTGAGCTGAGTAACAAACCTATTAGTGACTAGCAGTGATGTGACAAAGGCTATTTACAGAAATGTGTGTATAAGAATATTGACAGTTGGGACAGTTTAGGGAGTCCATACACAATATATGATTTCTGATTATTATTATTGGGAGGTTTTTGTGTATAAATCTATCCGACTATACAATACTAATACAAGCATTATTTTGAATGGGGGTGCATTTGTCTTGTCTATTGTACTTCTGTAGGTTGGTTGAAATAAGCTTTACACCTGCTAAAACCTAACTAAGAGGGAAAATTAAATTTTGATGAGCTAATGGCATTAAATAAAGAATTAAATACTTTGTGTGACAAGCCAGTTATCAAGCTTAAACTGTGAAGCTTGACTTGAGTGGGATGTTTTGGTCACATAGTGGTTTTGAAGAGGAACCACCTAAAAAGGAAGGGCAGAAGATTAAAGGGATCGTTACCAGCTATTTTAAAGGAAAATCACCTTTTCTTTCCACAAAAGAAAAATCTTTCCACAAAAACGGTGCTTGCTGCAGAGATCAGAAGGAATGACTAAGAAAAGAAGAGCAGCTGTGTTTCGAAGTAAATGGCACAAGCTTGAAAGAAGAGATTTAGGACCCTAGTTATAATGAGTTAGAAGCTGAAAGAGTTTGAAGTGTCAGGAAGCTGAAACAGTGAAGTCTTAAACTAGGATGTTTATTGTTTTGACTGTTTATTTATGTTCCTTGCAATAGTTAAAGGGCTTTCAGAAACCCTGTTAAGTCTGTGTGTATGTCTGTTTCACCTTGGACATCTGAAAAAATACTCTTGTTGTGGAGCTCTGAGGGAGGGTTTCAAGGCAGTGGAGTATGAGCTGCCAGCATATCTCTGAGTAGCTGAGCTGGTCCGTGGAGTCACATGAGAAGCCAAAGTTCACATTCTGGGAGCCCCAAGGGACACTTGCCCACAGAGCAGTCCCTGTGGCTGCCTCCCAACCTCACCTGAGGAGGCCTCTGTGAGGAATATTGCAACAGAATATTGCTTTAATGTTGAGAGAGCTGTAGCTTGGGATACCTGTGTAGGAGACGCCTTTCAGTAGAAGATGAGTATGTTCAGTGCTACTGAAAGATAGTAGTGCATCCATTTTGAAGAGAACCTGAAGCATATGTTGCCGTGGTACAGGGAGTTACAGTCAAAAGTATCTCTTGAATGCTCCTGATTCCTGGTGGTGTACTTGAAATGTAAGCTCTCTTTATAATGCTAGCTAGTAAAGGAGCATCCTGAAAAAAGACAGTAAAATCCTTACATCACATCATTTACACTGTATAAAGATATCTTTGTCAAATGGATGGTGTCAGTTGCTATTTTCCTCATCATGCTTTTATTCTTCTCCAAGCTTGTCTGTAGATAGCCTTGCTTGGAGAAGTAGGAACTGGGGTTACTTGCAGAGAGTATCCCCATTGAGGAAATCAACCCATTGCTATATGATGTTGTAAAACATAATGTCTATAGGTTAAAGTATTGTTAAAAATGTAATGCAAACATAGTGTTGTGTTTTCTAATTTACTTACTTTTAGGGTGAAAACCTTAGCTTTTTTCTCAGTTCAGTGCTACTTGTGATGACATGAAATTATATTATCTATTCTCTCCTTTTTCTGTTTTGTTGAATGGTACCACAAAATGTTTCCCTGTTCAAGTTCTGAAAACCCACAGTGTTGAACACAGAGCTGAACAATATGCAAAATAAACTGAACAATATGCAAAAGAAAACTGAATAGCTGCTAATGAGATGCTAATGGCTGGTTATTCCAGGTCACAGTTACTGTACCCAGTGCATGGTACAACATCCTTACCTGTCATGTTTTCTCTATAAATTAGGTTCAGACATTCTCTTAATTTTATTCAGGAGCATCTGCAGCAGCCCAAGAGTTAATCTGGGAAAAGAGTGTAGTTTGTTACTTTATTCTGTGTTTAAATTCTATACTGAAAGTTCATGGATGATTTTTTTTGTTGTTATAATTAAATTGTTCTCTCTTCAAGATCATAGCTCTTAGAGTTGTTAATCTCCCTTAAATCCCCTGAATCAGTGGAAATTGAAATTGATTAGTTCTTCTCTGTGTGAAATACCTGGCAGGAGCAAGTTCTGAGAATTTTTGCTTGTGTGCATATTGGCATCTGTTGTTTCTCCCAGGATGCCTGTACCTTTCCCTTGTTGGGGTAGCTGAGTACTTTAGGAACATTTTTGTAGATGTGGACATTGGTCCTGCATGTAAGTTGTGTAGACTTCCAGGCATCTTCCCAAGTGCAATAAAGGTAAATCAGATCTTTTTTCTTAATGACCACATGTCAGAATGTATAGTAAAGTATACCAAGGTCGAAATTACTCATCAAAATTATAAAGCCAGACTTTTTATTGAATTAATCTCTGAGAGAATCAGATCCCCGCAGCAATATTATTTGCTATGCAAGTCACAATATACAAATGTGTAAGTCATGAAGAAAAGGTCTGTCTATTCTATATACTATACTGTGGAAAAGTTTTTTCACTTTTTTTCCTGAAACTAGCTTCCTATCAGAGTTAACTAACACAGGAATCTTTCTTCTTACCTTAAATATTAGCAAATTTTGGGGTTCAGACCAACAAAATATAGTTATTTTTGTTCCTCTCTGTAGATTAGGCATTATTAAACAACATATACAAGTATAACAGCTCTGACAGCTTCTGTGTGTATCGCTAGCTCTCCTTTTCTTTATGTATCTGTACCCGAATCTCGAACTAATTTCCAAGTTCAGTAATTAACTGTGAGCAGCAGTGGGCATTGGCATTGTCCTGCCACTTTTTGTCAATCTTTTCAGCTGGGAAGATGTCAAGCCAATTGCTTGTGGATTTGCCTTGGTCTTTGTTACTGACCCCAGCTTGGATGGTTCTAGGCCTAGATAGCATAACCCGAATATTACATGTATAATTTATTAAACTTAATTCTTTAAAGGTTCTTTTGATAACTGCTCCATGAAGATAGCTGCTGAAGGAAGTTTAAAATTAATGGATTCTATCTCATATGCGTATTATTATTTTTGAAGCCTGTTAGAGAAGAGAAATTATGCAAATTGGTGTCACGCTAGGCTACTGCACACATGCTGGTAATGCATAACAACTAGCTCACTGATGAAAATACTTCATCTTAAGCAAGAGTCATTGTCAGCACTAAGAGATGTTCTTTGGATCATGGTTAACAGTTTATTATTTTTTTTTCTTATGGATAAAGGAAAGTGTTCTTATTAAAAATCCTTAATAGAATAAGACTGTGGCAGAAGTAATACTGGAGAGCTGTAGTGATGAATTGTGATTGATTACATTATACAATTAAGTTATATTGCAAAACAATAGGAATATCCTTTAAAAAAATTAAGCAGTTGTTGCTCGCTCTCTGTGAATGACTAAATGGCTTTAATCTTCAGCTCCTGCATGTAAAAGAGTTGATAAATAGATCAAGCTCAGGATCAATTAGTGTCACAATGATCTTTAGTATTAATGAAGTGAAGCTGCTGGGATTGAGCCAGTTTATCTGTACCCTTCACCACAAAACCTTAAGCTAACGCTCTGCATTGTGTGTCTAGTACTGGGCACAGCAGCCGCTGTGCGGGACACGCTGTGTGCAGCCCTGCCCGATGCAAGTGCTCCTTGTGAGGAAGTTCTCTCAGTCCTGAAGAATTCCAATACCGGGACAAAAATCCAATATAAGATAAGCTGGTTTCAGAAAACAGGTCGCTAATGTAAGTTTGCAGTTATTTTCTTCACAGGTCTATCCTACATCTGTCTTATATTTCTTTTTCCTCATCTGTACACAAAGCATATCAAGCTTTTCTGATGAGACTGCAGTGAGAGCAGATTTTGGTGTAAGGGTCATCATTCTATTGTAGCTCTTCATCCTTCCACTTTAACACTAACACATGCATTTTGTTTGCCCTGTTAAATTGCTGCCAAAGAAGGCAGAGAAAACCTTCTCAGGTATTGATTTTCACACATGGGGACTGTAGCTCCTGGTCACTTGATTTGCCACCTGCAGTTTATAACTGAATGGGCTCATGGGATTATAAACTTCATTTTAGTGCTGAGTTCCGGGCCTGAGGTGAAATGGATGTGTTGTCTGCTAGTCATTTGTAACTGCTTTAATATATTTTTCTTGTTGGAGTTCTATTTAGATGGCCGCTATAAATAGCATTTTTTTCAATAGAAATGCCACTGATCAGAGATTCCTATTTGATCTTAACTGACTTTCAGATGTTTTAATCTCATCTTAGATAATTTTTAACTTAACATTTTTTTAGTCTTTCTGGTTTTCAATGCTACATTTATAATCTAATAATGATGAACTCTATCATGGTAACTGACTAGGTACAAAATTGTATTAAACATTTGGTCCTCAGAGTTGTAGATATGACACTGATTAATTAGCAGTCAAACAAATGAAATGTATTTATAGTTCCTCATGAATGATCAGAAGCTTTATTTTCAGTGGTTCTCAAAACTTCA